>JBBPMJ010000066.1:0-97256 GCA_038090255.1 Austroboletus niveus
TACCTTACACGGACTAGGCCTGCCCTACATAATGGTCTGTGCGCATATCTTATGTGTATATAAGGCGGGGTATCATTGTAGGATATCCCCATCTTCGGTTTATTCATTGTTTTACCAAGTAACCCAAAGGGCAACCTAAGGGCCTTTCTAGAAGTCCTGATATAAAACCGAAGATCACCCTCCTTACCTTGCCCGCTTGGGACGTCGTTCGTACCTCGCATCTCGCGTCGTCAATACCTCGCTCCATCACCTTCACCCTCACCATCCCGACATCGACGTCGCTCGTACCTCGCGTCTCGCGTAGTCAACGCCTCGCCGACACCCACCTTCCACCACCGTTTTCACGTCACGCCCTCCGTGCGCCCAAGCTGCTGAGAAATCGCGCTGGCACCGGAGCGTCGCAGGAACCACTCTAGGAGAGGTCCTCAACCACCTACTTGGCTACCATCGCCACTTTTAACCGTCTACGCTAGACGACTCTATCGCTGCATCGAACGCGTGTGCGCGATCTTCTTCCTGCTACTCAAACTTATACGACTCGTATTCCGCTGGATTATATCCGTGACCTCTACCTGAACTTCGTGTGCATCGCCGAAGTACTCCTCATCACCATCCTTCTCACCTACCCAAGGATCGCGTACCACGTCCTTGCAGTCGCACCAGAGCAGATTCTGCCTGTGCCGCCCCCTCCACAACATCCTTTGCGCTCCACGACAGACGCTTGGGACTTCGACGAAGAAACTGTTGTCGATTCCGATAGCACACCCCGGCGTTAGAACCTTTGTTCACAGAAGCCGAAATTTACGAGGATAAGGATTAGAGAGAGGAAAAGTTTTTATTTAGAAATTTTATCATGTCCGGCTCATCAACCGCGGGAGCCGCGACCGGATTCCCTCAGGTATACCCCGAGGCCAAGGATTTCAAGGAATTTCACCTCCAGTACCTCGACTTCCTTGAACGAGAAAAAACCAACCCCGGAGCGCAACTCGCCCCTACATTGCCCGACCCCGACACACAACCCGTCACGCCACGACGAACCAAGGCGGCCGCAGTCGCACTTCCCACGACTATTGCCCTCGGAAAATCAGTAGTTCAAAAACCGCCATCTTATGACGGCAACAAAGAGACGTACACCCGATGGACGTCACAATTCATCAATTACTGCCGAGGATTCCAACGCAAACCCACCGACGACGAAAAGATCCAGATGACGTTAGGATTCTTCACCGAAGGGGCCGCCGCGGAATTTGCAACCCTCTACATCACCGACGAGGACAACACCTCTCAAAGTTACGACCAATTCCAGGCGCTGCTGGAACAACAATTTAAGCCGATCTACGCCGTCGCTCACGCAGAGACCGAGATGTACGAACTCAAACAAGGAAAAATGAGTACCGAGGAGTTCGTAACCAAGCATCGACAACTCGTAATCCGCGCCGAGTATTCGGAACTATTTCATGGAGGACAGCTAGTGCGCCTCCTATGCCAAAATGCATGAAGTGAGATCGTCGAACAAATACTCCGAACCGACAGGACCGCCAGCACCACGAACAGCAAAGACTATAAGTACTGGTGTCGAGCCCTGATCGAAGCGGGACAAATCCTCGACGAAATCAACGATCACAAAAAGAAGATCGCCCCTCCACCAACGCGATGGGTACCCAAGCCAGCAGTCCGACTCCCGCAAGCGGCACCACCGCCTATAGGACTCAACACGCCTGGAACCTTCGGAGGAGCAGGCGTTCCGATGGATTTATCAAAAGCACGCTCAAAAGGACAGTGCTTCAAATGCGCGAAAGAAGGCAAGAATGCGCCGTGGCCGTGCGCAACCCACACCCCAACCGGCCTCAAAACGACGAAAGTACGCGGTATGGCCGTCGAATACCAAGACCTCGCAAGTCTGGAGAAAGCTCTGCAGGAGATAGAGGAATTGGATTTTGTGGAAGAGGTCGAGGAATGAGATCCCCTCGCCCTCTAGGTATGATTCAAAAGAACATTTGTATAACCCGTAGACACACGGCGAGGAGCGTTCCTGGCTCAAGGCCAAAGGAAGGCGCGGCGGGGCCGATAAAACCCGTGCTTAATTCTCCTCTTTCGAGTACTAACAAATTCTCTCTTTTGAACATAGATGAGATCTCAACCGAGTCTCCAAACGGCTCAACCCCTATCCCGACACCGGTTCGGCAAAAAACCGATGAACGCTCGAGAAAACTGTCGGCTAAGCAAAAGCCAAATGTACCTTCGCTCCCCTTGAGCGTTACAGCCTCTGTTCCGTCCGGGGGACATGCAATCAAGAGACAGCGAACTCGAGTCACTAGCGGTCAAGTAGCCAAATCCTCCCATGAGCGAAAAATATCGATCCTCACAAAGGACGATCATTCATGGATGGAAACCGTAAAGCCTTGGTCCCCTCAGTGGATCAAGCAAATTGCCAATATAACCCCCAATGATAGATTGGAAAAACATCTCCGATCTTTCGTCCACGACTCGCGACGTTTAGAAGTTGACGCTGAGCTAATCGTGCACTTACGAAACGCCACGCACGACGCTGCAGAGTTCATGCTTCTGGAACTCTCGCAAAAACCCCGATACGTCGACAAGAAACCCTCTCCCAATGCATTCGAAGTAGAAACGCTCGTAGCAACCCCAGACGGTACTATCATTCCCGTCCGAGCGCTTATCGACTCAGGATGCATGGCATCTGCAATAGATCAACGCTTCGTGGAAAAATACCAGCTGTTGCAGGAACCGCTGCCCCGACCAATACCCGTATATAACGCGGATGGAACTAAGAACGAGGGTGGATCAATCACTCACTTCGTCAATCTAGAAATCAAAATTGACGAACATATTTCGAAAATACCATTCTCGGTCACGACGCTATCCTCTCAAGCCATGTTCTTAGGCTTTGATTGGCTCAGGCAGTACAACCCTCGTATCGACTGGCAGGAAAAGAAAATGACGTTCCCTGAAACTCGTTTACTGTGGCAACACGAGGAACTTGGAGAAGAAGATCGACTCTTCCAAGTCGAAAACAAATACATTGCCACGCTAGCTACCGACCTGGCAGCCGCTGCCAATAAAAAGAAGCAGGAAGATACCTTTGAGGAGACCGTCCCGGTACACTACCACGAATATAAAGACGTCTTCGATAAAGAAAACTTCGATACGCTTCCACCACGACGACAATGGGACCACGCAATCGAACTAAAGCCAGGAGAGCACAAAGTCGACTGTAAGACGTATCCTTTGTCGCTTAAAGAACAAGAGGAATTAGATGCATTCCTCGAAGAAAACCTTTCGACGGGAAAAATCCGTCCGTCCAAATCTCCATTCGCCTCACCCTTCTTCTTCGTCAAAAAGAAGGATGGGAAGCTCCGACCTGTTCAGGACTACCGACGCCTGAATGATATCACCATCAAAAACAGATATCCTTTACCGCTCATAGAGGAAATCACGCAGAAGTTACGCAAAGCCAAGTACTTCTCAAAGATGGATATTCGGTGGGGTTACAACAATGTGCGGATGAAAGAAGGAGACGAATGGAAGGCCGCATTCAGAACCAACCGAGGACTGTTC
This sequence comes from Austroboletus niveus, assembly GCA_038090255.1. Classification (NCBI taxonomy): domain Eukaryota; kingdom Fungi; phylum Basidiomycota; class Agaricomycetes; order Boletales; family Boletaceae; genus Austroboletus; species Austroboletus niveus. The sequence goes on from JBBPMJ010000066.1 coordinate 3,580, forward strand.
GAACCTCTGGTAATGTTCTTTGGGCTGACAAATAGCCCCGCTACCTTCCAAACAATGATGAACCACCTGCTCCGCGACCTCATCAACCGCGAGGTGGTGATCGTATATATGGACGATATACTTGTCTTCACCAAGGACCTTGACGAACACCGCCGTGTCGTTAAGGAAGTACTCGAAATCCTCCGAACCCACAAACTCTCACTGAAGCACACTAAATGCGAGTTTGAGACCACAACAACGGAGTACCTAGGACTCATTGTGTCCGACGGGCACATTGCCACCGATCCAACCAAGGTGGACGCTGTTTGTACCTGGCCAATCCCGACAACTCAGACTGCGGTACGATCCTTCCTGGGATTCCTCAACTTCTTCAGAAGGTTTATAAAGGATTTCGCGGCTATCGCTCGGCCTCTCAACAACCTTACAAGCGAAAAGACAGACTTCGTCTGGACTCCCGATTGTCAACAGGCATTTGACAAACTACGGGACACCCTGATCCATGCCCCCATACTCGCCCTCGCTACCGACTTCGACCCCTTTTGCATCGAGACGGACGGATCAGGCGTAGGACTTGGAGCCATACTTTCGCAATTCCAAAATGCAAAATGGCACCCGATCGCCTACCTCTCTCGTTCACTCCTACCAGCCGAGCGAAATTACCACGCAGCCGACCTTGAATTCGCTGCTATTATCGAAGCCGTCACTACATGGCGACATTTCCTTCTCGACGCCCATATTCCGTTCGAAATTTTAACGGATCACCGCAACCTCACGTATTACTCCATGCCTCAAGATCTCTCACGCCGCCAAGCCAGATGGAATCAAATCATGCAAGAATTCCACTATACCATCGCTCATCGCGCAGGCAAAACCAATCCGGCGGACCCTCTGTCCCGGAGGTCAGATTTTGAAGAGGGGGTACAACATGACAATAAAGGCATCACAATCTTTCCGCAACTAGTGGACTCCCCCCACATTCGTTTACAGCAGAATCATATGTCGTTGGCTGTGGAGAACGCGATGACATCCGACGATGGATACGAAGCAATGGACGTAATTATCAATAATGTTAAAACTTCTCCTTTTTCCTCTTTTACGAACACTATAGATATGAGAACGCTAGCGGCAATGCATGTAGCCGAAAATGCTACCGACATCGATTCGCAGATTAAAACGCGCCAGCATCTAAAGGACGCTAAAGTTACACGCGCATTAGCGCAATCTCATCCTCACTTTTCTGTTCGTAATAATCTGATATTTTTCAAAGACGCTTTATACGTACCAAAGGACGAGACGCTTAGAACACTAGTACTTAAACATTTCCATGACTCACCCTTAGCAGGACACCCGGGAGTACGAGCAATGACGAGGAAGCTTCAAGCCAGCTATTACTGGCCTATGTCAACAAAGGACATCAAAGCCTATATCAAAGGATGTGACCATTGCCAAAAAAACAAGTCACGAACGGACGCAAGGCATACAGCGTTACACCCTCATGCCATACCGAGCGCACCGTGGCAACACATCTCTTTGGACTTGATTACCCCCCTACCCGAATCCAATGGTCGTAACTCTATTCTTGTCATCGTTGACCGTTTTTCAAAAATGATCCGACTATTCCCCGTCAACGCCACTATCACCTCTCGGGGAATTGCAACCCTTCTTCGTGACGAAATATTTAAACTTCACGGCATACCTCAGAAGGTCATCTCGGATTGGGGACCGCAATTCGTTTCAGGATTCATGCTCGAACTCTACAAACTCCTTGGAATCCAGGCAAACCCGTCTACGGCTTTTCACCCTCAAACCGACGGGCAGACCGAGCGCTACAACGCCTGGGTAGAACAGTACCTTCGGATTTACGTCAACCATAGACAATCCGACTGGACTAATTGGCTTCCTATGGCAGAATTTGCGCATAACAATACGCCGCGCTCCACCACTCAACAAACGCCATTCATGCTTAATTATGGACACGAGCCATGGACAGGACAAGGACGTCAGCGGTCGCTACGTAACGAGTCAGCCGACGAATTTGCCAGACAAATGACCAAGTTGAGACAAGTGGCCAAAGAAGCCCTACATCTCGCAGCCGAGGATATGAAGCGGTTTTACGACCGAAAGACCAGGGAATCACCGGAGTACAAGAAAGGAGACCTCGTATTACTTGAGGCCTCGCACATCCGAACGAATCGGCCAGCAAAGAAGCTTGACCAAAAGCGCTTTGGCCCATTCAAAATTGTCACCAAGGTGGGAGTCGCCTCGTACAAGCTGGACTTACCACACGGATGGCGAGCGGTACACCCGGTATTCCACGAATCACTACTCCATCCCTATCATATGCCCAGTCACCCGTCCCAACAAACTCCTCCTCCCCCGATACCCGATCTCGTCAACGACCTTCCTGAACAGGAAGTCGAAGAAGTTATCGATTCTCGGATACGAGGAGACAAGTTAGCCTATCTGGTGCATTGGAAGGGATTTCCGGTCGAAGAAGACGAATGGATCGCGGCTGACGAACTACCCCACGCACAAGAGGCCGTCAAGCGATTCCATCGTAAACATCCTATGGCGGCGCGACCTGCTCGAAGACTGAAGCTGCGTCCCATGAACGTTCCGTCCCCTCACCTCGTTCTATTACCAAACGAGCCAGTGTGTACATGCCTATCGTGCAGCGGAACACCCACGTTCAAGGATCCCGGCTTTCAGGAATTCCGTAAACGCTTCAAACGCTTCGACGACTCCTTATTCGAAATACCACCAATTGACGCGGACGTCAATCCTTAGAAGGGGGATTATGTCAGGATTTTATATTCATCTTTATTTTTCGCCTTTATGATGACACTTACCTACGCTCCCACGTGACTTCTATGACTCGTTCCATATCACGTGGTGACGGTCATTCTATGACATTCCATTCACTTCTATCACGGCTGACGCGTATACCTTACACGGACTAGGCCTGCCCTACATAATGGTCCGTGCGCATATCTTATGTGTATATAAGGTGGGGTATCATTGTAGGATATCCCCATCTTCGGTTTATTCATTGTTTTACCAAGTAACCCAAAGGGCAACCTAAGGGCCTTTCTAGAAGTCCTGATACCCAACTATGCGCGCCATCGAGACCTTAGATACGATTCCGAGCCGAATAACCTGAAGCTGACGTATCATCGATGCCAAGGTCCGGCCGTGTTTACTCTTGGCCTTTTCCCATTTCTTGCTCCTCGATCATCCAGGATGAGGAAAGAAATCCTTTTGGTGCCGCAGTCAGACAAATCACAGTTAAAGTCAAAACAGGAAAGAGTCACTCAAGAGGCCGTGTGGGGTGAAATTGATAGTGAGCCACATAAGGCGGCCACCCACCACCCTTCTTCCGGATGTCCACCGGACGAAGAGATAGTTATAAACAACAACAAATAGGTAACGCCCTGCGAGGTATTTAAACCCCTGCGCAAGCCCATCTGCTGCATCCAAACAACTTCCTCTCAACATACATCATCATGCAGACCGTGAGTGGCGGCCTGTCTATCTCGGGAGGGGCGTGACGGACTGACGAATGGATGCAGATCATCGCCATCCCTGTTAACGAGGCTTGCTGCGCCTCCAACGCCGGATCTTGCACTTGCACCTCCAAGTATGTCAATTTCCTTGCCACCATTTGGATCGAGTAGTTAATCACCGCCTAACTAGCTGCACTTGCAAGTGTGGTGAATGCAAGCACTAAGTGTTCAATTTCTGGTTCCCGTCATAGGTGTATGTTTTGTATCAAAGTAGTCGTGGACGTTTCCAGATTGAAATGGTGGCGCGGAATATCATAGTGCATGTTTGTGTAAAACGGTGTATGAGGCTGTCAAGCTGGGTAGTTCGTCCGACCTGATCATGTTATCGCCCTTGTTTTCGTTGGAGTGCTCTGTTCCGAGCATCGACTCGGGCTGTCGGGGGGTGCCTTTGGCAACCCCGTGCTTAGTGCGACGCATAGACCACTTTGCGCCATCCTGTAAGTCAGACATGGTACTGCTGTACTATATAAGCTCGTCAGGAATTTACTTAAGACAAAAATTGGTAGTGTTTTGAAGTGCTGACCACTCACGCCGACACTGTAATAACTTTAAATGGTTCAGTTATGGAAGCAAGAGCCCAAAACTGAGATGGGTCGTGATGAATCTGCCGAGTCAGCAACATCATTTTATGCTACTACTAGTAAAATGTCATCAATTTATCGGCTGAGCAATAGACTGCATGTCGCCATTATTTCTCCTCATTGCACGTATCCTCGTAGCAGATAGGAAGCATTATATATGGTCGCATCGTGATGGTCACCGCGAGGGTACTCTAGTACCCTTCCGGTCGCAGTATATCAACGCCTACAGCGTTCTCACTCGGTACTCACTCACACTTTCTTTGTCCACCACTTTCAATGCCGCATTATGGCGACGAGTCCGACGATTCGGACGCATACAGATGGGCCACAAGCTACCTCGTCTAGGATTCCATTACCTTGGTCCTTCTGCAATATGGAACGGATTTCAAGGCCACATTTTTCAATTCACCTTCGCGCGTTCAAGATGTACCATGTCGCTCTTGTATTGCAGCGCGTCCGTTGGAAGACGGAAGCGATTATACCTGGAGTAGACCTTGGTCATGTAGAACGAGGCAGACCATCCCAGGCCTACGACAAGCTTATTCCTATTTTTGGTATCCTCTGTCCATGTGGTCTCCCTTCAGGTGGATCAAGACGTTCCGCATGGCCTTTACTCCTCAAACCACACGGCTCTTCTTGGCGGACGGGTTTGAGAAGCTGAGTTTTAGATCTGCATCATGTTAGCTGGATCGCGATGGTGTCCTCTGGCGACTGGTCTATATCAGACTCGACTACTCTAACGGATAACTAGTGCCTCACTGTTGGGCAACCTCTTATTCCTCGTGTTCTCACTTTTCAAATCACGTTATCAGCTCGGCCGCATTCCAACAATATTCCTATGCTGTATGCAGGGACCGTAAGGGGACGAATCAGGCAGTACAACAGCGCCGCCACACTTCTTCCGATCTGGGAAGTTTCTCATGCCAATAAATCCGAGGCTCTACTTGCCCACTCGCCTTTTCCGCTCAAGAACGGCTGCCGTTTGAATGATCTCGGCCGCAGTCGCGCTTTGCCTTTTACATCCCCATCTGTGCTTTCGTACTGAGGGTTTATCAGGTCGACCTTGGCCGGCTATCTCCTAGATTGGGTTCCTTCTGATGTCTACATGAGGAACCAAGCCGTTACCGCCACAGAACAATGACAGTACACGCGGAACGCTCTACGCATATCTGGTCAAATCATTCCCATAGTGTGGTCAGATGAAGATGGCAGGTACTTCCATTGTCTCGGAATACTTTCTATATTCCACAGCCCTGCTGAGAAATTCTCTTTACATCCAAATGACTTGGAGGTAATTCGCGTCAATTCCATTCTGATGCTTCTTCCCCATGATAAATTACATTCTGTGCTATAATGTGCTGTCACGCAGTGATCGCCTTTGACAGTGGAGATGGGTAAGCTTTGGATTGTTTCACCTGAATATTGTGCGACCTGGAGGGTGAATGATAAGAGAAGTCCCTGACGAAAATATTGTCCAAATGCATTGACAGCGTATTGGGAAGAAACAAGGCAAGCTTGATTACTGATCACACAGTTTGCGAGGTTATCGATAGCTTCAAGCGAGCATGTCAGATTGTACGGTCTCCCCTTTCGTTCTTTGTTTCTTTGTTCTAATCCTTTCTCGGATCTCTCCGCAGGGGTATGATGTCGCTCCGTGTCATCGTGCACCACCCGAGTGGACTATGTTTGGGCCACTCGACATAACGGGAAAGGAGCAGGTCACTTGAGATGTCCGTGGGTTTCCGCTCACGACGGCTGTCAAAGTGATTTCCAGAGCATATTTCGGCACAGCTCTGCGGCTGGCAAATAACGCCAAAGCTGCTCTTGAGGGGTATAAAATCCCTTGCGTAGTCTCGATTTATTCTTCAGTCCATCTAACTCGATCCACATTCTCAATTTACAACATGCAGACCGTGCGTTACTGCCTGTCCTGCTCTTTTACCGTGAAGGGCTGACGGATGGATGCAGTTTATCGCTATCCCTGTTAACGAGGCTTGCTGTGCCTCTAACACCGAATCTTGCACCTGCACGTCCAAGTACGTTTCTTTCCTCTAACCACCACGATCGCATCATTGACTGTTGTTCTACGTTAGCTGCACCTGCAAGTGCGGTGAATGCAAGCACTAAATTCCCAATGTCATTCAGTTTACAGTCCCCGCCAAAGGTGTATATTTAGCAAGCGAGTAGCTGGTTCGGAGAAGCTAGTTTTGCGGAGTGGCGGGGATATGTTAATGTTAGCGTTCGTGGTGCAACATGGTGTATGCTGTCAGACCTGGTCCAATCTGATTGTTGTCGCCATTCTTTTTCCGTTTTCTTCTCCCAGCTGCCACTCTGACCGTCCTTGTAAGTTGTCTGGTGGTGAATTCAATAATCTTCAGTGTCTTGTGCTTTGTGTTCAAGAGTTTCTGCCTCTGCATACGATGTTAGTATGCTAGTTCGCAAGTTTTCTCTTGTGGTGCATCAAATATCAAACCCATTTCGACAAACGCGGCGTGAATTATGTTTGTCCGGTGGGTTGGCTATGGTTCCGAAAACCATGAATGCTGACCGTATCATATGCATGGGGCCCAAAGCCTGCTGCAAAAGGTAGGAGCCTGGGAATATGCAGAGGTGCAGTGCTTGACACTCAGGACCAGCGCCCATATCACCCATGTTGTAGTAGTGTCACTTGTGTGGACTTAATGTTTAACACATCCGTTCACCATTTCCACATCACAGTGAAGACCAAAAAGGTCGTTCTTGGAGATTTAATTCCACAAAATACGTCGACACGATCTCTTTAGAAAGAACTACGCTTCACATGTGCTGGCGGATATCAGCAATAGTTGCCTTGTGTCACAAGCACGAGTATCTAAATTTCACCCAGGGACGTCGATGTATTCAAATGACTGCATAAAAAGACAAAACTTACAAGGAATGCACCTCTGCGCACGCCCAGGCTCCTACCATTTGCAGCAGGCTTCGAGCATGCATATGATACGGGCAGCATTCATGGTTTTCGGGTCCATAGCCAACCCAGTGGACAAGATACCATTTTCTACATCCTATTAACATAATACCACGTTTGTCGAAATGCTTCGATATTTGACGCACCACAAGAGAATACTTGCGAACTAGCATACTTACATCGTACGCAGAGGCAGAAACTCTTGAACACAAAGCACAAGACACTGAAGACTATTGAATTCACCAGACAACGAATGCTCAGAGTAGACCAGGTGGCGAAAGAAATTGGAAAAGGAATGGCGACAACGATCAGATTGGACCAGGTCTGACAGCATACACCGCGAACGCTAACATAAACATATCCCCACCACTCCACAAAACTAACTTCTCCGAATCAGCTACTCGCTTGCTAAATATACACCTTTGGCGGGGACTGTAAACTGAATGACATTGGGAATTTAGTGCTTGCATTCACCGCACTTGCAGGTGCAGCTAACGTAGGGCAGCGGTCAACGACGCGATCGTGGTGGTGTAAGGAAAGAAACGTACTTGGACGTGCAGGTGCAAGATTCGGTGTTTGAGGCACAGCAAGCCTCGTTGACAGGGATAGCGATAAACTGCATTCATCCGTCAGTCCTTCGCGTCAAAAGAGCAGGACAGGTAGTAACTCACAGTCTGCATGTTGTAGATTGAAAACGTGGATCGAGTTGATGGACTGAAGAATAAATCGCGACTGCGCAAAGGATTTTATACCCCTCAAGAGCAACTTTGCAGTTATTTGCCAGCTGCAAAGAGCTGTGCCTCATGATCCGAAATATGCTCTGGAAATCACTTTGACAGCCGTCGTGAGTCACATTGAATGGAAACCCACACGGACATCACAAGTGACCCGCTCCTTTCCTGTTGTGTCAAGCGACCCAAACATAGTCCACTCGGGTGGTGCGTGATGATATGCAGCGACATTGTACCCCTGCGGAGAGATCCGAGAAAAGATTAAAACAAAGAAACAAAGAACGAAGGGGGGAGTCGTACAATCTGACATGCTAGCTTGAAGCTATCGATAACCTCGTGAAGGGGAACTATGTGATTGGTAACCAAGCTTGCTTTGTTCCTCTCCAATACGTTGTCAATACATTTGGACAATATTTTCGTCAGGCACTTCCCTTATCATTCACCCTCCAGGCCACACAATATTCAGGTGAAACAATCCAAAGCTTACCCACTTCTACTGTCGAAGGCGATCACTGCGTGACAACGCATTATAGCATACAATGTAAACTAATATAGAGAAGAAGCATTGGAACATTGACATGAGTTACCTCCAAGCCATTTGGATGTAGAGAATTTCTCAGCAGGGCTGCAGAATATAGAAAGTATTACGAGACAACGGAAGTGCCTGCCATCTTCATCTGGAACTTTGACCACACTATTGGAATGACCAGACATGCGTGGAGCGTTCCGCGTGTACTGTCATTGTTCCGTAGCGATAACGGCTTGGTTCTTCACGTAGCCGCATCAGAAGGAACCCAATCTAGGAGATAGCCGGACAGGGTCGACCAGATAAACGCTCAGTATGAATGCACAGATGGGGATGATAAAGGCAAGGCGCGACTACAGCCGAGATCATTCAAACGGCAGCCACCATTCTTGAGCAGAAAAGGCGAGTAGAAAGGTAGAGCTTCGTCTAATGGCATGAGAGATTTCCCGGATCAGAAGAAATGCGGCGGCGGCGCCGTCGTACTGCCAGATTCGTCCCTATGCGGTCCCTGCATACAGCATAGGATTATTGTTGGAATGCGGCTGAGCTGATAACGTGATTTGAAAAGTGAGAACACGAGGGATAAGAGGTTGCTCAACAGCGAGGTACTAGTTATCCGTTCGATTAGTCAAGTCTGATATAGACCAGTCGCCGGAGGACATCGTCGCGATCCATCTAACATGATGCAGAACTGGAACTCAGCTTCTCAAACCCGTCTGCCAAGAAGAGCCGTGTGGTTTGAGGAATTAAGTCCACGCGGAACGTCTTCTATCACGATGGACCACCTGAAGGGAGACCACACATGGACAGAGGATGCCAAGAATAGGAATAAGCTTGTCGTAGGCCTGGGATGGTCCGCCTCATTCTATCTGACCAAGGTTTACTTCAGGTAATAATCGTTTCTGTTTTCCAACAGAGGCGCTGCAATGCAAGAGTGACATGGTACATCTTGAACGCGCAAAGGTGAATTGAACGTGGCCTTGAAATCCGTTCTGTATTGCAGAAGGTAATGAAATCCCAGACGAGGTAGCTTGTGGGCGTCTGTATGTGTCTGAATCGCCAGACTCGTTGCCATAATGCGGCATTGAAAGTGGTGGACAGAGAAAGTGTGAGTGAGTATTGAGTGAAAACGCTGTAGGCGTTGATATACTGCGACCGGAAGGGTACTGGAGTACCCTCGCAGTGACCATCAAGATGCGACCATATATATGGCATCCAGTGCTACGCGCAATGAGGAGAAATGATGGCGACATGCAGTCTATTGCTCAGCGGACAAATTGATGACGTTTTACTACAGTATGTAGTAGTAGCATAAAATGATATTTCTCCCACTGACTCGGCAGATACATTACGACCCATCTCAGTTTGCGACTTCAAATGGGTTCATGCTTACACAACCGATCTGTTAAAAATTGCTCTACTTAAATTACATTACGTATGCGATGAAACTGTATAATGAATGTGTACACAAATTAGTAATCGTAACTGTAACTGATAGAGTAATCCAACAAGCAAACTCTGTCACTGTAGTTTCCACGCTCACCGTCGAACATAAGGATCGCAAAAGCGCCCGCTCAAGAAGTGTCATCACAAGAAATCGAATCTAAAGGAAACCACGTTTGTAAGCTGGCTTTACTACCTACTTGCGCTGCCTGGACATGACGCGATCGACGTGCGAGGCATGGCTTAGGAATGGACAAGGAGATGATTTATTGCTGGTCTATTAACGAGTATCAGTTGAGAGCATACTCGACCGGGTATCATATCGTCATCCTGGTCGAGAGGTATTCCAAGGATGCAGACAAGTCACATTACCTGCGTCAGCTTCTGGTCATCTTGTCCAGCGTCTACTCAGACCATATACGCCCCACAGACGCGGTGCATCTCCTCGAGCACCGCCCTGAAACTGCTCTTGTCCACTGTCAGCATCGTATGCCCGCTCGAAGCGCCAGCGAGCATCGACCACAGTGTACAATGAACATGAAATGTTTGTAACGCAGGTGGGATTCAATGGATCGAGACCGGTGGTGCGGTAAATCCGAATGCGAAAGGATCGGGGTATATGTCTGCGCGAGCGCATCAAAAAGGGTAGGGATGTGTTGTTGGTCCTCATCTGTCGTTAGAATGGAGGGATGGACACGGACGACTGCCACAAGCGAGAATCCAGTTGGGTAAGGCTCCAAGTATGCGTCTGGTGGCGTCACCCTTTGACGCTCTTGAGGCACCGTATCTGGAACAGAAACAGGCGACGTGCTTACGCACCGCACCCCTCACAGTAACGCATCCGCTCGCATCGTCTCCCGTTCCTCGCAGATCTTGGAGACGATTTCAAGACAAAGACATGCCTCGCCCGTGGTCCAGAATGGGGATACATATACACAGACGCGAGGCAGTGTTCTTATTTCTTCTCCAGTCCAGATAGTGCTGAGGCTTAAAAAGAGCATACATCCTTCTTTGTGCGAGGCAATGGCAAGTGTGAGACACCGGACCTGAGTGCAATGAGGCCCAAGTTGATATTTGACCTTGGCTGTAGCGATTTGCGATCAGCCGTCCTTGGAATTTGGAATGGGTATGATTGCTCGCCGGGCTGTCAATGTCCATAAATCCGGTGGTTTTTTGATAGGTGCTGTCTAAGAGATCGAGATGAGTGATATAACCCCACTTATCCCGTCTGCGAGGCTAACGGATCAGACGGTTCGGACTTGCGTTGTAAAGGATTATAGTCGTCAAGGCCCAGCTGAAACCCTGAGTGGGGGCCAACCCATGGTTTGCTTTCGTAGCGTGTAGTGTGTAGTTCCCTGCCCGCACTGACTCGGACCCGTCAGTGACGATGCCAACCTTGACGGGGCGGATGTGTTTATTATTGGTGAATGGCCATGGGACGTCCGTCGACTACGGCGATAAGATAGAGCACGTTTGTGGGTTCGTGGACAATCCGGAGTTGTTACATGTTAGTGGGCAGTGTCGGGCAGACGATGAGGGAAAGGGCGCCACCTTGTTCAGAACGCGACTAACCACATCGCGGAGACAGCGCAGATTGGGCAAGATTTTGGTACTGTCTGCGCTGATGGCGGGCGGCAAGATGGTTTTGAGTCGAGATTACTCGACCAAAGTTCGAAAATGGTATGTTTGTTTGTTTGTTTTCAGCTCCCTTTTCCGGCTCCCTTTTCTTCCTTTTACTGTGTTGCGACTTTTAGCAAATGCTGAACGACGGAGACCTGTCTTTTTCTTATATCGCCGAAATGTCCTCATTGATGTCAATTGTTAGAGGGCTTCTGCTAATCACCTCGTGACGACTACCGTGAGGGTACCCCAGCTGAACCCATATAGTACAACGAGGGAACCCACAGGTCATTCCTCCCTAACCCTTTCCGACATTTGTCCCAGCTTTGCTCTTCTCTGAAACGCAACTGACGCTCACGCCTTGAATATGTGGAGGATGTACCGGTCAGCACAATGATGTTCTACGTGTAGAACAAGTTTGTAAACCCTTACTACCCTTTATTTTAGAGCCTTTCAAGATACCACAAAAGAAGAACATGAAGAGTTTTTAATCAAATCGCCTTGAATCGGATGGACTTGAATTGCTTAGGGTTTTTGAAATGTGGTACGGATTCGGCCTCGAGCCATCGCTCGCCTGTCTAAACTAGCTGAACATTTCTGGTGACGTGTTCGTCATTGGCGAGGAAAGGTGATCGTGTCCTCTCCAGGTTGTCGACGATGGACACCAGGATCACTCGCCTACTTGGGGGACAGAGTGACACACGCTCCATTCTGTTTTCGGTGAAGTCTGCTGGTATGTTGATGAGAATCAGAGGGTCGCAGCATCATTTCGAGTCTCGACAAGCAAGCACATGCATCACGGGGGCTCCTTGATGGCCGCGTTCGGGTGACAATGGAAGACTAGCTCCAAGAGAAACGCTGGGCTGTCATCTTTCACGACTCGTCTTTTTTGATTTTATTGTTCATGAACTGTGTTCCGTGGCCACTAAACCTGTTCAAGACTAGCGCTCCAACGGATCCTGTCCTTCTATCAGATCTGAGGCCGCATCACGATTATGGTACCATTTTCGATGCCGCAAACATGACGACCAGCCATTTCAGCAGTGATACAATGTTCATCTTTGGAATGGACCCACAGGAACTTGGTCGAATCGAGAAGGCTCGACTACGGCATGCATGCATGCCTTCGCATAATCTACCATTTGCTGCTTTGCCGCATGCTTCTTGTCATCCAGTGACTCCACTCGAGTGATGGTGGGAGCACGTCTTCGGAGTTTCTGACCTGCTGTTATCTTCATTTCCGTTCAAGGTACGGTTCTCGTTCGCATCGGGTATGAGACCGACTTGGCTCCACCCACAGATCGAAAATGGCCACACTAGACATCTCCGCCATCATATCAGAGGGCGGGTATTGATACTGAAGGGAGGCTAGGCTACTCGTCAAGTTTGGAACGGCGGTATTATCTCTGGCAGACTTTTTGGCCATGGCTCTACCACCGTAGTCTGACTGCATTGCTTCCATGTCCCAAACATACAGTGTGCAGTACTTTACTTATCGTTGTTCAGACACGTTATCTCTCCGGAAAGTTTGGATTCAATCTAGGATTCGTTCACAGACGACCTTTCACAATTCGGTGTCACACTGACAGGCAGATACGCCCTGATACATCTTGGACCCTGGGCTCGCCTACCCTGGAAGTGTCACTAGGGCTGCATGACGGAAATAGGTTGACACGGGGACAAAATCAGTTGGCAATCAGACCCAACCTGTGTGCGCCATCGAGACCTTAGATAATTCCGAGCCGAGTAGCCCCAAGCTGACGTATCATCAACAACTTGGTCCGATCGTGTTCGCTCTTGGCTTGTTTTCCTTTCCCATTTCTTGCTCCTCGATCCTCTAAGATGAGCAAAGAAATCCTTGTGGTGCCGCAGTCAGACAAACCTTAAGGCCAAAAACATAGAAGAATCACCCAAGGAGGTGTGCCACATAAGGCGGCCGCCTACGACCCTTCTTCCGGATGTCCACCGGACGAAGAGATAGTCATAAACAACAACAAATAGGTAACGCCCTGCGAGATATTGCCCCTGCGCAAGCCCATCTGCTACATTCAAACGTACAATATCATGCAGACCGTGAGTGGCAGCCTGTCTTTCTCATGAGTGACGTGACGGACTGACGAATGGATGCAGGTCATCGCCATCCCCGTTAACGAGGCTTGCTGCGCCTCCAACACCGAATCTTGCACTTGCACCTCCAAGTACTCACTTTCCTTGTCACCATTTCGAGTCGTTAACCATCGCCCAACTAGCTGCACCTGCAAGTGTGGTGAATGCAAGCACTAAGTGTTCAATTTCTGGTCCCCGTCATAGGTGTATGTTTCGTATGAAAACGGTCGCGAACATTTCGTGTATGAAATGATGGCGCGGGATATGTGCCTGTTTGTGTAAAATGGTGTATGAGACTGTCAAGTTGGTAGTTCGTTCAACCTGATCGTGTAATTGCCTTTATTTTCGTTGGAGTGCTCTGTTCTGACCATCGACTCGAACTATCGGGAGGTGCCTAGCACGACGCATAGACCACTTTGCGCCATCCTGTAAGTCAGACACGGTACTACTGTTTATGCACGTCAGGTATATACTTAAGATAACAATTGATAGTGTTTTGAAGTGCTTACCACTCAGTATACAGTATTCATCGCACAAACCGTGTAATTTATGTAAGTAGAGGAAGCATCATATATAGTCACCTCGTGATGGTCACCGCGAGGGTACCCCAGTACCCTTCCGGTCGCAGTATATCAACGCCTACAGCGCTCTCACTCACTCACTCACTCACTCTCTGTCCACTACTTTCAATGCCGCATTATGGCGACGAGTCTGGCGATTCAGACGCATACAGGTGCCTACAGGCTATTTCCACTCTGCTCGTCTGGGATTCCATCGTCTTCTCGAACTTCAGGGCCACGACGTTATTCAATTCACATTCGCATGTTCAGGACGTACCATGTCGCTCTTGCACTGCAGCGCATCTATTGGAAAACAGAAACGATTATTACCTGGAGTAGACCTTGGTCAGATAGAACGAGGCAGGCCGTCCCAGGCTCGACAAGCTTATTCCTATTTTTGGTATCCTCTGTCCATGTGGTCTCCCTTCGGGTGGACCGTCATGATAGAAGACGTTCCGCGTGGTCTTTACTCCTCAATCCACATAACTCTTCGCGGACGGGTTTGAGAAGTTGAGTTCCAGTTCTGCATCATGTTAGATGGATCGCGATGATGTCCTCCGGCGACTGGTCTATATCAGACTGGACTACTCGAACGGATAACTAGTGCCTCGCTGTTCTGGGCAACCTCTTATACCTTGTGTTCTCGCTTTTCGTCACAGTTGTCACCTCAGCCGCATTCCAACAATAATCCTATGTTGTATGCAGGGACCGCAAAGGGACGAATCTGGCAGTACAACAGCGCCGCCGCAGTTCTTCCGATCCGGGAAATTTCTCATGCCATCAAAGTCTTCGGAAGTTTTACTTGTCCACTTGCTTCCGGTGAAGATCGGTGGCTACCATTTGAATGATCTCGGCCACAGTCGCGCCTTGCCTTTTTCATCCGTCTGTGCTTTCGTACTGAGCGTTCATCAAGTCGACCCTGTCCGGCTATCTCCTAGATTGGGATTCTTCTGATGGGGCTACGTGAGGAACCGAGCCGTTACCGCCACGGAACAATATGACAGTACACGCGGAACGCTCTACGCACGTCTGGCCAAATCATTCCAACAGTGTGGTCATTCTTCCAGATGAAGATGGCAGGCACTTCCGTTGTCTCGGGATATTTCTCTATTCTGCAGCCCTGCTGAGAAATTATCTCTACTTCCAAATGGCTCGGAGGTAATTCGCGTCAATGTTCTCATGCTTCTTTGTGATCGCCTTTGACAGTGGAGATAGGTAAGCTTTGGGTAGTTTCATATGAACATCGTGCGACCTGGAGGCTGGAAGTGAATGATAAGAGAAGTGCCTGGTGAAAATATTGTCCAAATGTATTGGCCACGTATTGGAGGAACAAGGCAAGCTTGGTTACTGATCACACAGTTCTCCTTCGCAAAGTTATCGATAGCTTCAAGCTAGCATGTCTGATTGTACGACTCCCTCCGTTCTTTGTTTCTTTGTTTTAATCCTTTCTCGGATCTCTCCGCAGGGGTACAATGTTGCTGCGTGTCATCGCGCACTACCCGAGCGGACTATGTTTGGGCCACTTGACATAACAGGAAAGGAGCAGGTCACTTGAGATGTCCGTGTGGATTTCCGCTCATGACGGCTGTCAAAGTGATTTCCAGAGCATATTTTGGATCATGAGGCACAGCTCTTCGCAGCTGACAAATAACGCCAAAGCTGCTCTTGAGGGGTATAAAGTTCCTTGCGTAGTCTCGATTTATTCTTCAGTCCATCTACACTCGAGTAACTCGATCCACATTCTCAATTTACAACATGCAGACTGTGAGTTACTGCCTGTCCTGCTCTTTTGACGTGAAGGGCTGACGGATGGATGCAGTTCATCGCTATCCCTGTTAACGAGGCTTGCTGCGCCTCTAACACCGAATCTTGCACCTGCACGTCCAAGTACGTTTCTTTCCTCTAACCACCACGATCGTGTCGTTGACCGCTGCCCTACGTTAGCTGCACCTGCAAGTGCGGTGAATGCAAGCACTAAATTCCCGATGGCATTCAGTTTTCAGTCCCCGCCAAAGGTGTATATTTAGCGAGCGAGGAGCTGGTTCAGAGGAGTTAGTTTTGTGGAGTGGTGGGGATATGCTTATGTTTGTGTTCGCGGTGTAACATGGTGTATGCTGTCAGACCTGGTCCAATTTGATTGTTGTCGCCATTCTTTTTCTGTTTTCTTCTGCCAGGTGGTCTATTCTGACCGTCCATCGTCTGGTGAATTCAATGGTATTCGGAGGTAGCAATGGTATTTTGTGCTTTGTGTTCAAGAGTGTGTCTCAAATATCAAATGCATTTTGATAAACGCGGCATTATGTTAGTAGGATGCTATCTTGTCCGCTACGTAGGCTATAGACCCGAAAGCCATGAATGCATCATATGCATACTCAAAGCCTGCTGCAAATGGGTGGGGACCTGGGCATATTCAGAGGTACAGTCTGAATTGTACCGTATCATTGCTTTTTTATACAGGCATTTAAAATGAGTTGGGTCGCAATACCAACAACAGGAAAACATGTTGCAGGAATTGTGACCGAACCTATAGCAAATCAAGGTCATACGTGTTCAACCGAGCAATGGTCAGACGCTAGTGATTCCAACTCTGGTATGTGACGCCCCTGGGTGAAATTTAGAGATTCATACTCGTAAGACAAGGTAAACTACTGCTGTCTGCCAGCGCATGCGAAGCGTAGTTCTTTCTGAAGAGAACGTGTCGACATAATTTGAGGAAAATCACCAAGAACGACCACAAGTTGCACTCATGCACTGAGGTCTGAAATAAATTTGCACGACGCTGCAGCGTTCACGTTTTCATCCGAATCTGTCGTTCTCAGACAAGCAGCTATACTGGATTTCAAATCGTCTGTCAGTCTGCAACAATATAGGCGCATACCCCACGGGAATTCAACAACGATCTGATCGTTCGTGTACCGTGCCTGGATCGAGTCGCTCGGCTGGCTCATCCACTACAAAAGGATGGCAATGCCCATTATGTCTCGCAGTCCCCAAAAAACAAATGAGGTAGCTTATCAGGCGTACGAAATAACCACCACTGTTGCACTCAAACTGATCCCCACCGAACCGACGCAAAACAGCTCGATGAACAAGAGCGAGGCTTCCTTCTTGCCCACGAAAACACTGAGTCGTCTGCGTCACTTTCAAACTGGAAACAAGATAGTTCTACGAGCTGGGCCATAGATGTAGAGAGGGGTTGCAAGGGAGTAGCTGGCACTGCCGGTGAGGTCAATGGCAGCATGTTTGGTGCGCTCGAGGCAAGCAAGCAACGGTAGTCTTACCATACTAGCCATTTTGGGTCGAAACTCCGACTCCGACTTTCTCGGGCTCGCCTTCGGCTCGCCGACTTCTGGGAATGACCAATCTGCCAGCGTGTCTCCATGTGATGCTTATATGATGCGGGATTGCGGCCCTGATACCTCTGGTGGTTCCGTACAGTAAGTTGCAATCAGATGTGGCTCAGTCAACATCACTCTCACGCTCCTTTTCCTACTTCGCTATCTTCTCCAAGACTATGCCCTCTTCCCTTCAGAGTATCGTTAATGCCCTTTTTCTGAACGACTACATATCTGGTATGTATCTTTGTACTAGTTACGCGAAGATCGATAACAAATCATTATATATAGTCATTGTCATTACTGCTGTGGGATATGATTACGGTGTGTTGTACAGATTTCCTACGATTTTACTGACCCTCTAGGTGTGTTTTCAGTCCTTACATGCTCGAAAGAGGTAGGGTCATCCTGTTACGTTGATATCATATGCCTTCTTGATGATCCGCACAGATAGAATACATCTGGGTCAGTAAATATATTTCTGTCAAACGTACACGTTTCTGATAACTCAACGGCAGAATAAACCCTGGACTTGGGTAACAACTCTATTTGTTTTCGTACGTTCCAGATTCCGCAGCGCGTGACAAGATGCTAAATGAGTCGTAGGTTCGTTATTGTGGCCTTTGCTATGTCGCGTGAGCCTGTTGTCCAAGGTACTTGCGGAATGCATACTGAAAACAATTTTGATTGCCAGGCTCAATGGCTTTGCTTGTATGTCTTTTTGTGCGTTTCGAACTCAGCATATGAAACTCATCGAAACACGACTTAATACTTAAGTTGGAAGTACCTTCTTCCCTGGCCCCACAAACGTATGCATCCTTTGCGGACGAAAGCTCGTGCTGAATTCATCTCGTGTCTATAGAAGTGGGTATAGGATCTTCCCTGTTTATCAGGAGAAACTCGTCAGCTCGACTACTAACATCCACAAAACAGTTGTGAGAACATTTGCTCTTGGACTTAATCGTTCCCCATAATCGCTTTCAAGGTGAAATAGTCGCGATCATCGGGAATTGGTTGTTTGCTCTCTTTCTTTGTTCAGCCGACGGCAAGTATTCGCATCATTTGCAAACGGAACCTCTAAACGGTATGACAATAGTGATGATGCTCCTTCGCGTGTGGGCCATATACAATCGATCAAGGCCGATCTTCGCAATTCTGCTGACGTTATTTATGTTAGAGATCGTCTCTCTCGTCCTCACGACCGTCATCTACAGCAACCTAAATAATGTGTTAGGTGCGTGAGTCCGAGCCGACAAGGCTGCGTTCTAGTGCCAAATCGACTGACTGCCATCGCGGTGTTTCCTTTCCATTGCAGCGTTCAGCAGTCGAATACTGAACTATTCGTATTGTGGAGTGCAAGTCTCGACCTCCTATATTTGGACGGAAATGCTAGCTGTTGTTCTCCAGATCACCAGCAGTACGATAATGTGCATTCTCGTGATCGTCAAATGCACGACAGAGTTGCTGCAGACATACAAAATGACAAAGCGATGGGAGCTCAATAGGTACATGAACTTGCTTATGAAGCAGGGCATCATTTACTTTATCGTGTACGTCTCCCTCACCTCCTTTGCCGCTCTCCATCCTCCCCTTATAATGTCGAGCAAACCAAGCTAATGATGGCCACACTAGGATATTGACGTTCCAGCTCCTCAACTTGTTGACCAATTTGAATATGCTTCCGACAGCAGGTTGGCAGTATGCGTTGTTGAGCATCGTGGACTACGTGCCGATTTACTCCCTCACCCCTCGGTTCCTTATCAGCATGCGAGAGCTGTACGCACGAGATGTGCGAGGTGGAGGCATCGATAGCGCGTTTGGCTTATCGGTTTCTCTCACTGGCGTTGATTCAGCGATCATGTTCGCGGACGTCGAGCAAAACGAGCCTGAGGTCGTCGAGGAAATACCGATGGAGGTAAGAGACGTTGAGATGACTCAGTCACATTAGAGTCATTACTCCATCTTTTCTGTATATTGTCATAACCTATATCTTCTGCTGTGTATGTACTTGATCCAATGTTTGCTTAGAGTCAGTGTCCGCGCTCGCCGTCGAACATAAAGATCCCAAAAGGGCCCGCTATGAGAAGTGTCATCTTCAAAGGCAATGGATCCTTCAGAGATCTATTAAATGACCTCCTTATGGGTATCACCCCCCTGCGCGCGTGTAGTCCAAATGCATGTATTTTTGCAAGTAGTTTGAAGGTACCTGGAAAACTAGCTTTACTAGAGCTGCCTGGGCACAACACGATCGACGTGCGGCTGACAAACATGGCTATAACATGGATGGAGAGATGAAAATTGCTGGCCTACTTCTCTCTATCTTGTCCATCATCCACTCAGGCGCATGCCTTCGGACAGACGACGAGTCGGAAGTCCAAGTACCTATAGCACCATGACTACCTTCACGAACCAGGTTCGCGCGCCATACATCTCCTTGCACCGTCTTGAGGCAGCTCCTCTGTCCCTCGACGCGCCCGCGAATATCGATCGAATGGTGCGTACAGTTTGTTTAGCATGCAGCATTCGTGGCGCTGGAAGAGCGATTTCTCGCGGTGGATCCAGACTCGAGGACAGGTGGAGCAGTAAGATCTGACTGCAGAATTTGTGTGTACGTCCGCGCCGAGCGCATCGAAAAGGGGACTGGAATCGAGGGGAAGGCTGGGACGGGCGTCAAGGATACGAATCCGGCTGGGTATCGAAGCCTGCGGTCGATCTCGGCGCTGCGCTCTTGTGCGAGAAGACAATGCCTGATGCCATCTTTCGACAGAGGCCATAGCCTGCCTATATAGTTAGTGTCCGAGATCCGCGATGTTCCGCTATAAACTCCGGCGCATATCTCCCCGCTGCCTTCATCACGTCGTCGTCCCCGGCAATGAAGGTCAATTGGGTCCGCAAGACAGAGAGAACTTCGCTTTACACCCTACTGCCTCGGGTACTACCATCCATCCCCCCACGCATTCTCACCCAATCCAGACTCAAGGACGATGGTTCCAACAAGCGGAAATGCACATTTTTTCATCTTGACAAGACGACGAGTCAGACGGATGGCTTCTTTCACTGCTAAGATCAACATTTCAAGATGAGTAGGCAATGACTATGGTGGAGGCTATGCGACGGCGACACCAGGACGTGGACACGCATTGGCGCGCCCTTCGCCAAAACGACAATGAGCTTGGTGATGGCAGTTACCGCCACTGTCAGGGACACCAAGATATGTCCCCACTGTCCACCCTTGCTCTGTGTCACTGGTGCTCCTTGTTACCCTGATACCCACCTCCACTACGACAACGCGATGCGGCGAGAAGAAGGGTAAGGCAGCACTAGCATGCTCGTAATCGCGTCCGTTTTTCCCTCTTCGTCTCCACTTCGACCGCCTAAGGAGACTCCCTTCGAGGAACTAACTCAAACGAGAACAAATACACTTCGCTTTGGTTTAGTTCACCTCACGGAAACTCCGCTATCAGTGCCAGCCACATCAGGAATATCATACATTTCCAAAACTAAAAGATGACGACATATAGGGTGATGGGCAGGAATGTTACTGACTTCGGCGAAGATTCAATCTGCAAAGGCGTTAGAAGGTCCTTAACTGAGGAAACTTGGTATCGGGATCCAAAAGTTCGCGCTCTGTTCTTGAGGGAC
Source organism: Austroboletus niveus (assembly GCA_038090255.1). Classification (NCBI taxonomy): domain Eukaryota; kingdom Fungi; phylum Basidiomycota; class Agaricomycetes; order Boletales; family Boletaceae; genus Austroboletus; species Austroboletus niveus. Next base: position 24,634 of record JBBPMJ010000066.1, read on the forward strand.
ATCTCCGATCAATGGAAACCTTTGCGGTGCTGTACGTTGATTTTGGGTTTCGTATCATTGAAACCAGTCATTCTGATGGAATATCTCGGTATACCCGGGGAAGACTTTCATATAAGAGTTGAACACCTGGCAACCTTAGGGCTCTGTCAATAACACTGGTCCCATCATCTTCCGCAAGACTATGTCCTCTTCGTTGCAGACCGCCTTGAATGCTTTTTTCCTCAATGACTACATATCTGGTATGTATGTTCGTCTGCACGTACTGCCTACGCTGAAGCCTGAGATAAAACCAGTCGTTATCATTACTGCTATTGAATATGATTATCGTGCGTTGTAAAGACTCCATAGAATGATACTGACCGCTAACTGTATTATCAGTCCTTACATTCTCCAAGGAGGTAACCTTGGCATCTTGTGATATCGCATTCCTTACTGATATGATCCATACAGATAGAATATATCTGGGTGAGCGTAGTATGACGTTTATTAAAAAATATAGGTTTTTGATAATTCAACGGGAGAGCAAACCATGGACTCGGGTATCAACTCTATTTGTTTTCGTACGACCCTGAATCCTCAGCATATGTCCAAATACTCACTGACTCGTAGGTTCGTTATTGTGGCCTTTGCTTTGTTGTGTAAGTCTGGGGTTCACGGGGGTCGCAATATGTATACTGAAAGCAATTCCGGTTGCCAGGCTGGATGGCTATGCTTGTATGTTTCACCATGTGTTTCACGCTCGAAATATGAAACTCATCAAGTGTGACTCAAGTTGGAAGCAACTTCTTTTCTGGCCCCCAAAAAGTATGGATACTTTGCTATCAAAAAATTGACGAACACTCATGCTGAATTCTGCTGGTTTTGATAGAAGTAGGTATTTTAATCGTCCCTCTTTCATCGGAACTCAACGCGACAACTAACATGCATCAAAACAGTTGTAAAAGAATGTTTACTCTCGGGCTCTAAAATCATTTGCCACAATCATTTTCAAGGTGGAATAGTCCAGATCATTGAGTATTGGATATTTACTCTATTCCTTTGTTCCGCCGACCGTGGGTGTTTGTGTTGTTTACGAATGGAACCTCTAAATGGCATGACTACAGTGATGATGCTCCTTCGCGTATGGGCCATGTATAATCGGTCAAGACCGGTTCTCGTGATTCTACTGGCGTTGCTTATGTTGGAGACCGTCTCTCTCGTCCTAGTAACCGCCTTGGAAAGCAACCCAAAGAATCTGTCGGGTGCGTGAGCCGCTTAACAAGTGTAAATCAGCTCACCACCTTTGCTTTTCATCATAGTGCTCGACAGTCAAACGTTGAGTCATTCATATTGTACATGGCAAATTTCGACCTCCCACCTTTGGGGAGAAATGCTAGCCATCATCCCCCAAGTCATCAACAGTGCAGTGATATGTGTGCTCGCGATCGTCAAATGCACGGGAATGTTACTACGAACATACCGAATGACAAAGCAATGGGAACTCAATAAGTACATGAACATGCTCATTAAACAGGGTGTCGTTTACTTTGTCGCGTACGTCTCCTCACGTCCACTTACGATGCAAACCATCGAGTAAACCAAGCTGACGATGGGCACACTAGGATATTGGCATACCAGCTCTTCGGCCTGTTGAGCCATTTTGGTAAACTTCCAACGGCAGGATGGCCGTCTGTGCTGAGGGCCTTTGTGGAGTTTGTGCCGGTTTTCACCCTATCCCCTCGGTTCCTTATCAGCATGCGGGAGCTGCATGCACGGGATGTACAAGGCGAAGGCATCGATACCGCGTTTGGCTTGTCGGGTTCTCGCATTGGCGTTGAATCAGCGATCATGTTCACGGATGTTGAACAGAACGAACTCGAGGACCTCGAGGAAATACCGATGGAGGTGACACGGGTCGGGACGATCCGGTCAAATTAATCTGTACCAGAGTCCATTGACACAAAGTAGATTTTCATGTTTTGTGTACCTTGGCCTAATATTTGAGTCTGCTCAATGCAATCTTCGAGGACACCTGGGAGTTGAATTTTCCGAACGCAATCTTTAATAGAGTTTGCTTCGACGCGTCGCGCTCGCTGTTGAACATAAGGGAACATAAGGATAGCAAGCTTAGAGTTCAACTCAGGGGCCCATTTGGCAATTGTACCTCTGTATCACTCATCGAATCCCTTGAGGATGGTGAAGGGTGGAACTCACGTTGAAATGATGTCAACGTGGGTATCGCATGGCAGCGGAGAAGCACAAGCGAGGGTCCGAAAGGACTCTCGGCGAGTGCTCGCACCACCCGTGGGACTATGCGGGGTCGTGCCCTTGGCCAACTCCCTAAACTGCCTTGCCAGAAGGGCGGCGGTCGGGGTAGTGGTAGCCCCCTGATGCAGAAATTTCGCAGGTTCGAAACCTTGCCTATCCCGTCCCCTCGCCCGTCTCGGCTCGTGCTATATGCGGCGTTCCCAGTAGCCTGCAGTCCGACCCCAACCCTCGGAGAGGGATCTCTCACTCACACGTACTTAACACTAAGGCCCTAGTCCGCCTCACTATATTCCCTGGCGGGAGTTCAAACGTTCACCACCGTGGTTCTCAGAAAACCCCTTCCGACCCATCGCCCTGCTTGACACCCTCCTTGCTGACCAGCTCATTCACCTGCTCGAAATACATAACCTGCTTCTCTCCATCCACTTTGGCGACCGCCCGGGGCACTCCACCTCCTCGAAGCCACGGTAAAGAGTGCCTCTCGGTCACACTGAGTCGTCTCTCTCGACATCGAAGGAGCCTTCCCCAACGCTGTCGCTGACCGCCTCCTCCATAATATGAAAAACCCCGTATCACCGCCTCACTCGTCGATGCTATGCATAGGATCCTCTCCCACACACACGGCTCTCCTTTGATGGCTTCACATCGCCCTGGATCCCCATTGACAACGGACCAGCTTGACACCGATCTACCTCCCACCATGATTCGTTGCAAACAGCCATCACTCCGGTGGTGGTGTCCGCGCCCACTTCGACCATACACCGGCTTCACCACATAACCAGAAGTGGTGGGTGAGGGAGGTTTGGCAATCACGAAAGATCAAAACAGGACGGTACTCTCGCAAGTCTATAGACAGGGAATTCCACTCATTTTGGATCATAGCATCTCCACCATCGACCCATTATTGCGTAGCAGAAAATTGGATGTATCCTCCTGAAATTCCAATTTGCTTGCTATCTTTTCGGACGATGACTCAAATGTACTATAGAGCTTGCAACGGGATTCTTGTGCAATCCATGCCAAAACGTCAGACGCATATATCACCTCTGAAAAGTGAAATACCACATTGGTCGAATTAACAGGTCGGTGCCACACCCTCTCAAACGTCAACATCTTGGTAGTCGCCAACCCGGGCATGCCATCAGCATGATCCATAAGCGTAATCTCATCAACTTTTTTGTGATCATGCCACTCAGTACGAAGTTGCCGAACCCCGGGCTCGGGAATCCATGCAACTCTTGGACGAGAGGAAATGGAAATAGTGTGTCCATGTGACCCCCAACACCTGCCTAAGGGAGTAGCCATGGCGAGAAGGATGACAGCATGAGGATAGTAAGGCGGTGGGCAGGAATAGCTCGGGTGGGAAGACTCTGGTGACGTGAATCTGCAAGCAAGAAGGCATTCGCATGGACCCACGGACATATGTAACTGGGTACCGAGCCCAAAACATTCTGCTTTGCTCTAAAGAAATATATACGGTCAATGAAAACCTTCCTGGTGCTCTTCTCTACGCTGATCTGATTAGAACCAGCTATTCTGATGGAACTTTCTCTCAGGTACAAGACTTCAGGAGGATCGTATAAGTTACGCACCTCCCCCGTCCGCCTTAGTGTATTGCGTAGGACTAGTTCTGTCAGTTGCTACATAATAAAATCCTGGCAGCCTGAAGATTCTTGCTACTTCTCTATTACTATAGTAATTCAAGGAAGAACAAGAAACTCTTGTACGTGTAATCACCCTGCGAGTTTTATTGCTCATGGGCTGTATTGTTTAGATTGCGAAAACGGATGGATCGCGTAAACCAGTTGACTTGTTGACAAACGTGCATGCATAGCCATAGTACTGTAGCGAGAATGATGATCATGGCGTGCCAGTCTGTGGCGCAGCGAGGCACAACCACAACCACAGACCGGTGGCATGTGCCTCACTACAGCCCGTGCGCCCAGTCGTTTCCACTCTTCGTCGCACCCACCACACCCAGCCCTCAGGCCTTAGACTCCATCTTCGGCACCTCTTAGGCCGTCCAGCTGGGGCTCCGGGTGCGTGAACGCTTCCTACACACAGCGTCCTACGAGGTGGTCCCGCCCACCCTCGCAGCTCACGCCTCACCCGCAGGATCGCCCCGCCCGGAGCCGGTGAGCGCCGCGCGCTTCTGCCCGACCCTCTTTCTCTACGTCACCCGCTTAGCCTACCTAGTCCGTAGTACCCCATGTAACCACTGTCCTTAAGCATTGCGTGCAATGCACCTAATTTCCCGGAGTGATCTCCGCGCACAGCCAGAACCAAAGAATGGGTGTAATAAGGCGCTCTGGCAGGAACTGCACTGAGGACAAGACTGGCGACGGTTGAATCTAGAAAGGTGTTAGAAGACTTTTGCCTGGTCCATAGACCTTCACGAACAGATGGAAATAGATATAGACACAAAATTCTAGCTCTGCTGTGCAACATCTCCGATCGATGAAAACCCTTCTGGGATCTTAGAATCAGATTTCGTATCATTGATACCACCATTCTGATGGAACCTTATTTTGGTATAACTCAAGAATACATATAAACTTTTGAGAGCTTATTCTCACCAGATCCTATCGTTCCTACTCGTCCCATCATCTTCTGCAAGACTATGTCTTCCTCCATACAGACCGCCTTGAATGCCCTTTTTGTGAATGACTACTTATCTGGTATGTGTCCTCGTCCACACGTGCTAGTCATGGTGAAGATCATTATCGAATCATTTTATGCGTAGTTGCTATCATCACTGCTATTGGATATGATCACGGTGCATTGTAAAGATTCCCTATAAAGCTACTGACCTCTAAATACTTTGTCAGTCCTTACATTCTCCAAAGAGGTATGGTTATCCTATTATATCATATACATTCCTGATGATTCATATAGATAGAATACATCTGGGTCAGCAAGTATATTTTTCGTCAAATGGACACATTTCTGATAATTCAACGGCAGAGCAAACCATGGACTTGGGTTTCAACATTATATGTTTTCGTGCGCTTCGGATCTCTCAGGGTGTGTTAAGTTACTGAATGTCTCATAGGTTCGTTATTGTGGCCTTTGCAATGTTGCGTGAGTTTGGAGTCCACAGTGGTTGCGCGACGTATACTGAAAGCAATTCTGATTGCTAGGTTGAGTGGCTTCGCTTGTATGTATTCTGTGCATTTCGCACTCGGAACATGAAGCTCATCAGAATACGACCCAAGTTGGAAGTAGCTTCCTTCCTGGCCCTAAAATAGTATGCACCCTTTGCTAGTATCAACAAACTGACAAACTGACATGGTAAATTCGTCTCTTGTCCATTCGTATAGAAGTAGTTATTGGACCTCCCTTCTTTATCAAGAGCTACTAATAACACCCATCGAACAGTTGTGAGGGTGTTTGCTTTCGGGCCAAAACATTTCCCATAGTGGCTTTCAAGGTGAAATAGTCCAGATCACTGAGTATTGGGTATTTGATCTCTTTCTTTGTTCAGCTGACTGTAAGTGTTTCCATCATTTGCAAATGGTACTTCTAAATGACATGTCAATAGTGATGATGCTCCTTCGCGTATGGGCCATGTATAATCGATCAAGACCGGTCCTCGTGCTTCTCCTGGCACTGTTTATCCTGGAGATTGTCGTCCTTGTTGTTTCAAGTGTTATCTACAGCAACCCAAAGAATCTGTCAAGTGCGTGGGTCACCGAACAAGTGTTCTAGTGCCAAATCAGTTGATCGTTCCGTCACAGTATTCACCAGTCAAATACTGAGATATTCATATTGTGGAGAGAGACTGTCGACCTCCAATATTTGGGCACAAATGCTAGCCGTCATTCTCCAACTCACCAACAACGCAGTGATATGTATCCTCGCAATGGTCAGATGCATGAGAGGCTTACTACAGCAATACCAAATGACAAAGCGACTGGAACTCAATCGGTACATGGACTTACTCATTAAGCAGGGCGTCGTTTACTTTCTCGCGTACGTCTCCGTCGCATCCTTTGTCGCTCTATTCTTCCCTTGCAATCCAAACTATCGAGCATACCAAGCTAACGTTGGCTACACCAGGATAATGACGTACCAGCTCCTTGTCCTGTTGAACAATTTGAGTATGGTTCCAACAGAGGGCTGGCAGTTTGCGCTGGTGATCATTGTGGAATACGTGCCGGTTTACAGCCTAACCCCTCGGTTTATTATTAGCATGAGGGAGCTGTATGCACGAAATGTGCAACGCGGAGGCATCGATAGCGCGTTTGGCTTGTCGAGTTCTCGCATTGGTGTTGAATCGGCGATCGTGTTTGCGGATGTCGAGCAGAACGAGCCTGAGAACCTCGAGGAAATACCTATGGAGGTAACAGAAGTTGGGACATGAGAGATCATTGTTGACCTGTACACAAACAAATTATCATATTTTGTGAAGAGATGACCTTTAACCCGAGATTCTCTGCTGTACAAGCCATTGGTGTAATTGGTCGCAGTGCCCATTCTCGCCGTCCGAACATAAGGATCGCAAGAGTGCTTAGTATGAATGCGTCACCTTCAAAGGCAAGGAATCATTCAGCTAAGATGTGTTCATTGAAGGCGGGAAGGAATTTAAGTTTGTATCACCTGGAAACCCGGCTTTACTGGAGCTACGCTGCTTGAACACAATGCGATCAATGTGCGACTGACAGATGGTTTATTGCTGTACCAAGTATGTCATGACTTGCACTCGACTGAGTGTCTAAATCAGTATCCAAGTAGTCTCCAAGTCGAGAGGCATTACAAGGGCACATTACCGGTGGACCAATATCTCACTATCTGCATGCCTTCGGACAGACTACGAGGTCCAAGTACCCGTACCCACAACACAGCCTCTTCCACGTCCCCACAAAATCAGGCTCGGACGCTCCACAGACGTGCTGGTCGTCAGCGTTATGTATCACCTCGACACGCAATGATTGGGTTGTTTGGGGAGTAGTGTTTGCGGGACCTCCTCGAGCGATGGTTCCGAGCAAGGCAGTGGCTACATAATGTTGAAAGTACATCGTATTCTGTGGGAAGCAATCGTCTTTTCTATGTTCTCGTGACTTACGATGTGAAGGTCGCCAAGGTTGAGTTGTGATCGGGAGGGGGCTGAAACGGGGTTTGCTTCTGTGGCATTTAGCAGTTCCTTCCAGTCTTGAGCATCGAGTTATCAAACTCTGTCAGAGCAACCCTGTCCTCGTTATCGCTGCCAGTCAGGTACTAAGTAAGAATCCATCTCGAAAAAGTCATCATGAGAACGCTAGGAGATATTCCATGAAAAGGAAACATGCAAAGATGCAGACCGGGCATCACTGAAGCATATCACAGAAACATAGATCAAAGTTGGAGAGAACACTTAACATGTTTCCGGAGGAAATCCCCACTCGTAATTTGTGGTACCATACCTCTTGCAAAATATATCAGCAAACTCTTCGCTAGGCGAATGGGAGAAGAGCTCGTTGTCAAAATATAGAACTAAGGAAAGATGTGTGCCTGGCACCAGCCTTGACTCGAGCGTGCGGACACGCTGACGTAACACTGCCCCGTCGCCATTACTCTGCTGGTGTATCACATTTCTCCTCCAACATATCACTCGTCCCAATCACCATTAGCTAGCTTCACGACATGACACGTCCCCCTTTCCCGCGGTGAGAGTACCTCAAGTGGAAGATAAGATATCACCTCCCATTTGGGCACGGAATCCTCGACAGGTTCAAGGGCCGCAAGTCAAAGGGGGTACTCTGCAACTGCCACGGTACTTCGGCTCCGAAATGGTTGGGCAGAGGTGAGCAAAATACAACCTCTGCACATCAACTAGGCAACTCGTAACAACAACCCGGTTGCCTTACGAGCGGTGGAGATATCAACTACGGTAGCACCTACACAACCAGAAGTGGTGGGCGAGGGAGGTTGGCAACCATAATCCCGAATGATCTTACTATCCGGATCTACTAACGCCGACATTTTTGCCCCAGCACACAGCGCATAGACAGAATTCTACGTTGCCAAGAGAGTACGTCATATTTGGTTCAGTCTTTGAGAATTACTTTCACCGGTGCTAATTTTCTATTACTACTATAGTAATTCAAGGAAGAACAAGAATCTCTTGTACGTGTAACCATCCCGCGAGTTTTATTACTCATGGGCTGTATTGTTTAGATCAAGAGAACGGATAGATCATGTACACCAGCCGAATTATCAACAAACGTGCACGCACAGCCATGACGAGAATGATGATCATGGCTACTAGCCCGCCAATGTGTCTTTCCAAAAGGTGAAGATGACAGCATGGGGATAACAAGGCGCTACTGAGGAAAAGACTTTGGTGACGGTTGAATCTACAAAGGCGTTAGAAGACCCTCTCCTAGTCCATACCTCCACGGTCAGATGGAACTGGATACCGAGATTTAAAAAAAATCTAGCTCTGCTGTTGAGGAACATCTCCGATCAATGATACCAGCCATTCTGATGCAGCCTTCTTACAGCAATAGTTCGGTACGACTCGGGAGTACATATAAATTGAGAACCTGGCATCCTGAGGACTTTGTTTCTTTTATCGTTCTTTTTCCTACTCGTTCCATTGACTTCCGCAGGACTATGTCTTCCCCCTTACAGACCGCCCTGAATGTCGTTTTCATGAATGACGACGTATCTGGTATGTACGCTCGTCTGTATGTACTATTACTCGTGCTAAAGATCGACAACGAACCATTACATGTAGTCGTCATCATTACTGCCATTGTATACGATTATGGTGCGTTGTAAAGACTCCCTGGTGGACTAGGCGGGAGTGAGGAAGGCGCCTGAGCTGCGTCGATGGCTCACTGGAGCATAGCGTACATGAATGGTCGTGACTACGTCGGTCTCCGCGCTCCTCTAGCCCTGCTGACTAAGCCTCGCCACTGCCACTGCCTGCCCGCTCCTCCGGCCTACCCTACTCCACTGGTACAATGTTACTCACTCCTAAATGCTTTGTCGCCAATTGTCAGTCCTTACATTCTACAAAGAGGTATGGTCATCCCGGTCTGATATCCTATGCATTCCTGATTATTCATACAGATAGAATATATCTGGGTCAGCAAGTGAATGTTTGTCAAACGGATAGGTTTCTGATACTTCAACGGCAGAGCAAACGCTGGACTTGGGTAACAGCTCTATTTTTTTCGTACGTTCCAGATGCCGCAGCACATATTGAACTGCTCAATGAGTCGTAGGTTCGTTATTCTGGCCTTTGCTATGTTGCGTGAGTCTCGAGTCCACGGTGGTCGCAAGACGTATGTATACTAAAGCAGTTCCAATTTCCAGGCTGAATGGCTTTGCTCGTATGTCTTTCCGTGTGTTTTGTACTCGGAACATGAAGCTCAACATAACGCGACTCGAGTTGGAAGCAGCTTCCTCCCTAGCTCCCCAAAAGTATGCATGCTTTGATATTAACAAGCGCTCATCGTATACATAGATGTAGGCATTCGAATGCCCCTCTTTATCGGAATGAACTCATCGATGAGATAACCAACAAACAGCTGTGAAAAACGTCTGCTCTCGGGCTAAATAATCGATTTTAAGGTAAAATATTCTGGATAATCGGAGGCTGGGCATTTGGTTTCTTTCTTTGTTCAGCTGTCCGTGAGTGTCCGTGTCGTTTGCAAATGCAACCTCTAAATGGCTGACAGTAATGATGCTCCTTCGCGTATGGGTTATGTATAATCGATCAAGACCGATCCTCGCAAATGTCGTCTACGGTAACCCAAAGAATGTGTCGGGTGCGTGAGTCGGTAAACAAGTGTTCTAGTGTCAAATCAGCTGACTGCCTTCACCGTATTTGCTTTCCATCATCACAGTGCTCGTCGGTCAAACACTGAGTTATTCGTTCTGTGGATCGGAGAATATGTACCCCTGCTATCTATCTTTGGGTACAAATGCTTGCTGTCACTCTCCAGTACGGTAATATGCATCCTCGCAATCATCAAATGTACGAGAGACTTGCTACAGAGATACCGAGTGAAAAAGCGATGAGAACTCAATCAGTACATGAACTTGCTCATAAAGGAGGGCGTCGTTTACTTTGTCGCGTAGGTCTCCCCGCTCTTCGTCCTCCCCTTACAATGCAAACCGTCAAGCAAACAAAGCTAATGATGGCCACGCTAGAATATTGGTGCCCCAGCTCCTCGATCTATTGGTAGATTTGAAGATGATTCCAACAACGGGTTGGCAGGCTTCGCTGGTGGCGATCGTGGACTACGTGTCAATTTTCACCCTAACCCCTCGGTTCGTTATTAGCATGAGGGAGCTGTATGCACGAAATGTGCAAGGCGCGGGCATCGATAGCGCATTTGACTTGTCGGGTTCTTGCATTGGTGTTGAATCGGCGATCATGTTCGCGGATGTCGAGCAGAACGAGCCTGAGAACCTCGAGAAGGTAAGAGAGGACGGGACAACTAGGTCAAATTAGACTGTATGAGACGATGTTGACCTGTACACAAATAAGTAGATTGCCATCTTTTGTAAGGAGACAACCTGTAATCCAAGAAAATTTCTGCTGGGCCGTAAGATGCAAGGTCCTTTTACATAAAGGGTATCGCCCCTATCCTTGCGCTCGACAATGTGTAGCCTGGCTTTAAGCTACGTTACCTGGACATAACGCGATCGACGTGCGACTGGTAGACATGGCTTCCAGACGGGGAGGTGATTTATTGCCAGTCTATCAGTATCGAGAGTTGCGACTCGTACTACCGGGCAGTGCATTATCCTCCAAAGTCGCGAGGCAGTGATCGATTTCAAAATGTTGCAAACAAGCCACATTACCTGCGTGTCCCTCCATTCGACAGAAACTCACCCCCACCTTTCAGATACGCTCGCGTTAACATGTACTCAGATCCTGTCGCACTTCAAGGACCCTACCACGCCATCGTCCTCGCGTCTCGATCTACCGCCTACCTTTAAGGATATCCCACCGGCGCCACAAACACGACTTACAAGCTTACCGTACACTGCGGTCTATGCTCACGACGAACGAGAGCAGCCTCAAGATGGTGCTCAAGGAGACGCGGCGCGTCTGTGGGGCGTATGAACCTGATTTGTGGGGGATTTGGAAGTAGTGTTGTGCCTCGATGGTAGTCTGTCCGAGTAGGCGTTACGCGAGCTGACGGACGCGGACGGGTTCCAAACACTTGGCACGTGCCTCTTTCTCTCCCTCACACGTCCTGTCTGTCCCCTCAGCTGGTACCAACTTTCGTCGCACCCACCTTGGCACCTCTCAGGCCGACCCCATCCATTGCACAGCGCGAGCACACTGCATGCCTCGTCCACTCCGATCCCTGCCGTCATCATCTCCACCAACCATCAGTCTCGTGCCCTCGATCACACAAACCAAGTTTGTTCAATCCCGTTCCTCCACCTTGACACTATATCGTCCAGAGCACCATTATCACCACCGCGCATGTGTCCGACTTCTACCCGTTCTTGACGAACTAGGGAGCACTCTATGTTGGCAAACTACACGGTGACCTCTTCAACAAGACGTCGACTGTCGTGTTCCCATCGATCGGCGACGCCGTCCTGGAGGCTATGGATCCGCTTCTCGACAAAATTAGCAACTACGGCGCCTCGATGCATGTCGCCTCTCGCTTCGTCCCGTAGTCCACCGCCCCAACCCTGTTTTGATCAATGCTGTGGCGGGGGCAATAAGATCCTTGACAGGCCGCCCAATGATAACTGGAAGAATGATGGTACATACGGGGATAGTAAGGACAGGAAGAGTGCGGGTCAAGCCTATTTCGGCGACGTTGACCGTTGAATAGAATGTTGAATCTGCAAACAAGGTCCTTAAAGCTCAGTAAATTTCCACGGACAGATAGAACTGGGTACTGAGATCAAAAAAAAACTTGGTTCTACTCTTGAGGAAAGTCTACGATCGATGAAACCCTTTTTTTGATCCAATTAGAGTTCTTAGTGACGTACTAGTCACACTCAAGATCGATCATTATACGTAGTCATTATCTTAACTGCTATTGGATATGATTACGGTGCGTTGTAAGGATTCCCTACAATATTACAGATTTCTAAACTTGTTGTCAGTCTTGACATTCTCCAAAGAGGTATAATCATCATGTGACATCGTATGTGTTGCTGATCATGATCCGTACAGGTGGAATACGTCTGGGTCAGCAAGTAAATGATCGTCGAACTGACTCTTTTCTGATAATTCAACGGTAGAGTAAACGCTGGACTTGGGTAACAGCTCTATTTGTATTCGTACGCCCCAGATGATCCCGTGGCATCACGTGTCGAGATACTCAATGAGTCGTAGGTTCGTTATTGTGGCCTTTGCAATGTCATGTGAGTTCTGGTGTCCAAGGTGGCGGTTGCGGGACGTCTACTGAAAGCGATTTCTATTGCTAGGATCAATGGCTTTGCCTGTATGTCTTTCCATGTGTTTCGCACTCGGGATATGAAGCTCACTAAAATGCGAGTCAAGTTGGAAGCAGAAGCTGACAAACGCTCATCTCGTGTACTCGTGTCCATAGACGTAGGTATTGTGGATAACCCCTCTTTATCAAGAGGAATTCTGAGACGCAAATACCATTACTAACATGCACCAAACAGATGTGAGAACGTTTACTCTCGGGCTAGTAAAAAAACCATTTCCCATAATCGCTTTCAAGGTGAAATAGTCTGGATCATCGGGGGTTGGTCATTTGGTCTCTTTCTTGGTTCAGCTGACTGTGAGTGTTTATGTCACTTGCGAATGGGGCCTCTAAATGGCATGAGAACGACAGTTATGATGCTCCTTCGCGTATGTGTCATGTATAATCGATCAAGACCGATCCTCGTGATTCTTCTCGCGTTGTTTATCCTGGAGGTCATCTCCCTCGTTCTCTCCAACATCGTCTACAGTAACCCAAAGAATGTGTCGGGTGCGCGGGTCGCCGAACAAGTGTCCTACTAGTGCTTAATCAGCTGACCGCCATCGCCCTGTTTGCTTTCCGTTGCAGTGTTCACCAGTCAAATACTGAGCTATTCGTCTTGTGGAGAGGTACTGTCATTCTCCAAGTCACCAACAGCGCAATAATATGTATCTTGGAGGTCGTCAAGTGCACGAGAGAGCTGGTACAGAGATATCGAATGACAAAGCGATGGGAACTCAATCGGTACATGAACTTGCTCGCTAAACAGGGCGTTATTTACTTCATCTTGTATGTATCCCTCACGTCATTTGCCGCTCTTTATCCTTTCCTTGCAATCCAGACAGTCGAGAAAACCTAACTAACGATGGACGTACTAGGTTATTGACAGCCCAGCTCCTCAACCTGTTGAGCATTTTGCATATGATTCCAACAATGGGTTGGTGGCAATTTGCGCTGCCGGACATCTTGGAATACGTGCCAGTTTACACCCTGACCCCTCGGTTCGTTATAAACATGCGGGAGCTATACGCACGAGACAGTGTGCGAGGCGGAGGCATTGATAGTGCGTTTGGCCTGTCAGGTTCAACTCAGGTTTAATCAGTGATGATGTTCGCGGACGTCCAACAAAACGAGTCCGAGAGCTTACAGGTGGAGGTAATGTCAGACGTTGAGATATCTCAGTCCGGTTAGACCCTACGAGAGGCCATTGGCTCATCATTCTTGTATGCAAATAAATGGATTATCCTCCGAGATGGGCAGTGGCAGCGGAACGACGATCGTACGAGCTAGTAGGCTAGCGCTCGGTGAGCTCGGTGTTGTGACGACTGCGACTGGACTCGGCGGTAAAACGATGTACGTGATGTTGACGTGGCAGTCCGACAAACCTACTGTAAGTATACCAATTGTTCCAACTTCCCCCGCATACCCTCACGATCGTCTATCACCACCACCTTACTAGTATGTTGAATCTGAATATTTCTTTTACATGGCCGGACATCTCGCCCTCGCTGCTCCACGGAGGTGTTGCGACATAACAAATCCCCACGATGTAGCGCTGGGACATGATAGTAGCAAAGCAAAAGAAGAACCAAGTACCGTAGCAAAGACCAAGATCGAAGTTGGCAGGAAGGCAAATTAACTCATAATAGGCGAGGTCGGTTGGCAAATAAAGAGCAAACGCCAGAGAGATGGGACATCATTTAGATTTCCTCCGTTTACAACCGGGGTGGGCCAATGAATTCAAACATGTGGAAATAGATTCCATCTGGTACGACCAGTAAAGTTGTCCTGGCTTTACGGAGTCGTTGTGGAGCTGCATTTCGTCCGTTCCGATGAGCGTTGCATAGATCCGTCTGTGTTATTCATAAACGTATTGTCTGAAAGTATGTAGTGAATGAGAGGAACAAGTAACAGCCTTGGCCATTGGTCGCTTGCTGCCGCTTGTGACTTATGAGCGATGTTGCCGGTATGTTAAATGCACTTCGAAATTCGACAGCGAATCACCTGAACCGAGATTATACAACTTATGACCACCTCAGAATCAGAACCCGAAACAACGAGATACCTTTCCTGTGCAGTCCAACACTTCATCTGCCACTTGACCCCTGTTACATTGGTCGACATGATCGACTCGAATCGGTCGTCTGGATACTGGGCTCGCAAGACATAATAGCAGCATCCAGCCACGCCGGTTCGTATTTTTCTTCGAATGCGGTCTTGACCTGGTCAAATGAATGTAGTATACGTGCTTGAAATTTTTTGACATGAATGAAACATTACCTTGGCCAGGAATGCTGCGTCTGCCAAGGCTCTCATGCCGACGTGTGCCAAGGCCTTGGACACATTGTAACAAGCCTCGTGAGCAGCATCCGTGGACGCCGCTTGAGCAAACTCTCGCGTGTGATTACCTCCTCCTGGAACGGTGGGTATGGCTGCACGCGAACGCGGGCTTGAGAGTGCTCCGAAAGAGTTCATGAAAACGCCACGAACCAAAACCAGGATGAAGGCCAGGCATCACTGTAGCACATCGTCGTCAAAAGGAGAAATCAAGAAGTAGAGTACGCATACAGTAGGATATATTCCCCTAAAGAAATGCCATCAGGCTCAATTCAGGGTGAGCTGAAGACAAAACGCTGACGTACGAAATCTGTTGACGCGCTGGCGATACCCCGCTCGTAATCGACCGGGCCATATTGCTTGGAAAACACGTCCGCAAATTCATCACCTGGACCAACCCGACGGTCGATACTGAAACTCAAGCTCAGATGACATTATTTACCGAGAACTTTATTCTGAAGGAGCTCGTTGTTAACAGCTTCCTTGACGATCTTGAACTTGCATCCTGTCGCAGTGGCAGCAGCCCTGACAAACGATAAATGCTCAATCGGACGAAAAGTAAATTGACATGCATACTCCAAACAGGCCTTGACCGAATACTTCCTTGGTTGTAGGCGCGCGAGTTAACCAACTGCACATATTCGATTCAACATCGAAGGAATCAAGCCCGAAAGAAGCACGCACTCCATGGTAGATCGATCAGGAATGACTGGACAAAAGGAATCTTCAGACCGAAATTTAGAAACGACTAATGATAGTGCGGACTATTGGGTGCCCAATCTTGCCCTCCGAATATGCCATGCACACGGTAACTAGGCTTGATTTGCTGCCGCAAAAGCCCGATACTGGTGTACGCCAACACGGCGGCGTCAAGTGCATTCTGGCCCTCCCAGGGACTGAGACCGGCATGTGCACTGAAAAGAACGATCGAGTAAGTGATTGGAAAGACGGATCAAGATCGTGCTCCTTACGTGTGGCCGGTATACTCTACTTGATGATGAACGATGGCCAGCGAGCCACTCAGACTGGCAGAGTTAGGTGGTCCAGGGGCGGGGTGACACCTAGAGGAAGCACATCTCTACTTCAGCATACCTCCGGAAACTTCAAGGGTGGTGGGATGGGAAAGAAACTTTAAAACTTGAGACACACATGAGACAAACGTCCATCCCTTTATACCCTCCCTTTTCCCATAACAAGACCTTTCCAGAACCGCCCTCTTCGGCTAATGGAGAAGAAAAGAAAGTCACCTGTAACTGGACAAGAAAAAGAAGAGAAGGCGCTCACCTGGTGTCCCAAGCAAAACGACCCTGCCGTCGATACCCAACGTCTCCATCGCCGCCTTGGCTGCACACGCGACTGCCACGCCCGCAATACCGATCAGATTATGACCACACGCGTGCCCGATGCCAGGCAACGCGTCCATTTCCGAGTTGATGCCGAGTACCGGTAGGCGTCGTTCCTCGACCTTGGATTCATTCGTGGCAGCAGCGGCATCATACGTGTAGGTGGCCTTCCAGGCGGTATCGAGGAGGTAGTGTCGCTCTACCTCGAAGCCCTGCTGTTCCATGAATTGGGTATATTCGTCGTGGGCATAGCTACACCAGGACAGTGAGTCGGCGTGGTGGGAAAGCGTCGATGGATACGCACTGTTCTTCAAATTTGAGTTCAGGTCTAGCTGTACTTCCGACACATAAATGACACGGCGATCCAGAAAGAAATCAACCACTTGCCATGGATATTATCGCTCAACGTCCTCAACGCTGGGTGCAACTCGTCGATCGTCCGCTCAATCACAGCAAAAATATCTGGTCTGTATATCTCAGTGCCTGGCGTCAAAGCCAGCCTATTCTCCATGTTGGTGTCGGGTCGCCGAGCTACTGAGGCGCTCGTCATCGCTTAGCTCAAGGGTAATGCAACCGGATCGGGACCAAGCTCTCATGCCACCGTCAACTTGAGCAGCACAGCGGAACACAAGTTCATGTCTCTGACTAGACATCCTCACACAGGACTTGGAATAAAAAGTATGATTCCACGTTGCAAGCTTTCATGCAAAGTTTATGAGACACAAATCGGATGGCATACCATGCATCAAATCAGTGGCCCATCTGCAGCATACGTCAGACGGAGATTGTTTACCTGGGGCACTCCAGGTGTGTTGTCAATCCTCACATTCTCCACAGAGGTATAGTCATTGTGATATCTTACGCTTTCCACAGATATAATACATCTGGCTCAGCGAAGCATATTTCTGATAATTCAATGGAATAGTAAACGCTGGACTTGGGTACGACTTTTTTTTTTCCCGCGTTTATTGTCCTTCGGGGCGTTGCCCCATGGTAGACATTACATGCTGGGTAGGTCCCTAACTCTATTTGTTTTGTACACGGTCGTAGTGCTGCCATGGGCACAATTGTTTTGAGGCAGAGTCTGCCGGCGAAACGGCAGAACGGCAATTGGCAAAATGGCAGAACCCGGCAGAATAAATATACCAGTAACCAGAGTGCAACTGTAACGTACAAATCACAATCTACTGAGGTAACACCACACCCTGCGATGACAATAATGCCCGAATATCCCACTGATCATCTCCTTCAGACTTGTCCGTCAGGGAAATGTCCTCAACAAAACCTGTCGGCAAAGCGCCCTCGTCAGCAATTTCTAACTCGTTCCAGCTGTACACTTGGCCCTCCAGTACTTCATTTCCATCAAGTTCGAGCACTGGATCCACCTGTGCGCCAGAGCCAGAAGACCGTGACGCTGTCACCGCCACTATCCACCGTGTTGGTGTCGAGTTGCCACACTGGGTATCCACAGTCATTGTGGCGCTCGTTATCGTCTGACACCGATCAACGGATGGATCCGAGACCCTAACGCATCTGGTACACGACGTTGGACTAATCGGAGTTATAGTTGCGGTTCTCTTTCGTAAAGTACTATGAAAGACTCCGTCGGATTGCGTCAAATCCTCACATCGACTCATCTACAGCCTGAGCATGCGTCTGAGTCGGTCTGACGGAGAACGTGATATAATACAATTTGTTCACCTGGGGTCACCGAAGGGGATAGCCATGACCAGAAGGATGATGGCGTGGGGATGACAGCTGAGGGTCAGTGGCAGAAGTGGAGCTGGGAGCTCCGTTGACCGCTCATGACCAAATCTGTAGACAAGGCGTTCAAACACCCTTGAACGTTCACGGACAAATGAAACCTCCTCCAATAGGAAGAGTCCACATCATTGATATGTACTGTAGCCATTCTGATGGAACCTTCCCTCAGTATTTCGGTAGACCTCGGAAAGACATATACTTAAGTTGTGCACGTGGCAACCTGCCAATGGCTCCGAGTTAACAATAATCCCGTTCTTTTTCCTGCTCGTCCCATCATTTTCCGTAACACTATGTCCTCCTCCTTACAGACCGCCTTGAACGACCTTTTCTTAAATAACTACTTATCTCGTACGTATCCTCGTCCACACGTGCTAGTTACACTGAAATTTATTTTTATATGTAGTTG
This sequence comes from Austroboletus niveus, assembly GCA_038090255.1. Taxonomy (NCBI): domain Eukaryota; kingdom Fungi; phylum Basidiomycota; class Agaricomycetes; order Boletales; family Boletaceae; genus Austroboletus; species Austroboletus niveus. The sequence continues at coordinate 43,131 of JBBPMJ010000066.1, forward strand.
TTGTCATTACCGCCGTCGGATATGATTACGGTACGTTGTAAAGACTCTACGATGTTGCTGACCTCTAAATGAGTTGTCAGTCCTTACATTCTCCAAAGAGGTATAGTCGTCCTATGATATCGTATGCCTTCACACCAGTAACGATCCATACAGATAGAATACGTATGGGTCAGCAAGTATATTTTTGTTTGAACAAACCCATTTCTGATATTTAATACTTCAACTTGAACGTCAGAGCAAACCCTGGACTTGGGTATCGACTCTATTCGTTATCGTACGCTCCAGATTCTGCAGCATGAGTCGAGATGCTCAATAAATCGTACTAGGTTCGTTATTGTGGCCTTTGGAATGTTGCGTGAGTCCGGAGTCCACGGTGGTCGCGGGACGTATGTATACTGAAAGCAACTACCAGGTTCGATGGTTTTGCTAGTATGTCTCTCCATGTATTTCGCACTCGAAACATGAAGTTCATCATAATACGACCCAAGTTGGAAGCAGCTTCTTTCCTGGCCCTGCAAAGGTATGCATCCTTTGCTATCAACAAGCTGACGAAGTTCATGCTAAATTCTGTTCATGTCCATAGAAGTAGGTATTGGGTCTTTATCAGAACTCGGAACTCATCGATGTGACTACTGACACGCACCAAACAGTTGTGAGGACGTTTGTTCTTGGGCTAAGTTATTTCCTATAATTGCTTTCAAGGTGGAATAGTCCAGATCATTTCGTATTGGACATTTGTTCTCTTTCTTTGTTCAGCCGACCGTGAGCGTTCGCGTTGTTCGCTAACGGAAGCTCTAAATGACATGACGGCAGTTATGATGCTCCTTCGCGTCTGGGTCATGTATAATCGATCAAAACTGGTCTTCGTGATTCTGCTGGCGTTGTTTACTCTGGAGATCGTCTCCCTTCTCCTCACAAAAATTATCTACAGCAACCCAAAGACAATGTCTAGTGAGTTGCCAAACGAACGCTTCAGTGCCAAGTCAGCTGACCGCCTTCGCCCTGTTTTCTTTTCCATCACAGTGTCCATCACTCAAATACTGAGTTATTCGTTTTGTACAGTAGATTTTTCGACCTCCTATCTCTGGACCGAAATGCTATACGCCATTCTTCAAGTCACCAACAGTACAGTGATATGTATCCTCGCGATCGCCAAATGCACGAGAGAGTTGTTGCAGAGATACCGAACGACGAAGCGATGGGAACTCAATCGGTACATGAACTTGCTCGTAAAGCAGGGCTTTGTTTACTTTGCCGCGTACGTCTCTGCCACTGGCACGTCCTTTGCCGCTATTCGTCCTCCCCGATTAACGATTCGACTCATGGAGAAAACTAAGCTAACGATGGTCCACGCTAGGATATTGACGTTCCAGCTCCTCGACCTGTTGAGCGCTTTCAGTACGCTTCCACCAACGGGGTGGCAGTCTGCGGTCGCACTCATCCTGCAATACGTGCCGGTTTATACCCTGACCCCTCGGTTCGTTATCAGCATGCGGGAGATGTACGCACGGGATTCTTTGCGGTACGCAAGCATCGATAGCGCATTTGGCTTGTCGAGTTCTCGCATCGGTGTCGAATCTGTGATCATGTTCGCGGACGCCCAGCAGAATCAGCCTGAGGTCGTCGAGGAAATACTGATGGAAACAGTAGAGGTTGGTATGAGTCATTCAGATTAGACAGTGCGAGAGGCCGTTGGTTTGATGTCCATGCACAAATACATATTTCACGAAAACTAGGTTCAAGTTGTATGTAGTAATATTAGAGTCGCAGAGTCCGTCGCCGTCGTCGAACATAGGATCTCGACTAATAATGACAGACTGTACTGGCGTGTGGCAATATGGTTGTGGCGAGAGATATCGGATTTCGAGGCATCGTCGTCCAACTGAGCTCGAATAGTTTACAGGATCTATATAGAACCATTGCCTCGTACTAGGACAAAGGCTGTAAATTTTTGTTGAAAGCAGATAAACATGATAATAAGGTATGTACAAGCAGGTACACGAAACACAGCGGGGATCGCAAGCAAGAACCTTCGAGTTGCAACAGGGGAAAAAGGAATTGAAACGAAAAGAAAGAAAGAAAGAAAATGCAAAAAGGAAACAACATAGGTTCGTAAATGCCAAATGTAAAAAAAAAAAAAAAAGTACCTAAGGCTTAGAGGTCCCAGATAGAGGGGATGAAAGAGCAACTTCGAGCGATAAAAAGCTAGGACGAGCTACCCTTGATGCGAGTCGTCACCTTTGATCGATGTTGTCGGTTCTTTAAATGCACTTCATAATTCGACAACGAATCGCCCGGTCCAGGGTTATACAACTAGCGACGCCCGTCAGACGAAATCGTTTCGCATCAAGACAAAAAGACAACGTACCTTTCCAGGACAGTCCAAGCACTTTATCCGCCACTCTGGCGTTGCACTGGGCGACGACTTGCGCAAGATAGCCTCAAATCGATCATCGGGATACTTGGCCTGTAAAGACACAATCGCAAGAGACAACCAAGAGGGTATAGACTGTTCACTTGACGTCTGAGTATCAATATTATCCGCGTTAGAAAGCATGCGGGCTCACGTATGAAGGGTCGCCGCCGGGGGAAGAACTCACCATCGCCGGAGGACGTGGCGATTCAGGCGTCGACGGACGTGGGGCAGACGTGGACTGAGTCACGCCGTTGGTTTTCAGGGATTGTTGCGCAAGGGGTGCTTCTGATACGCTCGAGGCTGACGACACGGGCGATACGGGTCGATCATCCTCGGATGGCGGGACCGTCGTCGAATTGGGCGGTCGCGTCGGCACTTCGATCCATAGTTCTGATTTTTGCCGACTGGGCGTCTCCGCGCCGTCAGCAACCACCGTGTTTGCCCCTCGACCTCGTTTCTTGGCCGTCGTCTTGCCCAATTCTTCGTTTCTCAAGGATAAATGGTACTGTAGGTTCGAATTATACTGAACCGGCCGTGGGCGTCGATGGCGATGCCAAAACTTGCCTAGAAAGAAAAAAAAAATCAGTCGGTCGTCTCGAAACAAACAATTCAAAACGGTCTGCATACCACACGTCCCACACTGCGACTTGTCGCCCAAAGGTCCTTTTCGCCGCCCGATTGCAATGCTTTCTGGACAGCCACAATTAGAACAATGCCAAACACCATTGATCAGGTTGGCATGTTGCCCATCAGCAAACTCTTTTTCTTTTGCCTCCCTTTCAGATTCTCTCCCCCGCTTGGCGGGCGGCTTTGTTTCCGGTGGCGCGGGCGTCACAGCGGGCGGGGGCGGGTCGTTTTCAAGTAGCGACGAAGGCAGCATGGAGGCAGATTCCACGGCGGTCCACGGCGTCGCTTGTTTCAAGCTTGCACGCGGATGCAGAATTTCAGGCGGATAGTCGGGCGCTTTGAACAAACCCTTTGGTTTCTTCTCCTTGCCCAACGACAATGGCACTTGGGGCATCAACTGCTGGGGTGGCAACTGCAATGGCATGACCGCCGTCCCATTCTCCGACGCCACCATATTAGCAATCGTCAAGGAAGCCGCCGCCGCCGCCGCACGCCTTGACGTAGGCGCATTCGCAGCAGCAGCAAGCGCAAGCGTTGCAGGGTCCAACTCGGGGAAGCCAATCGCGGGAGTACGGTACGTTCTGTTCGGTTCGCGGTCGGGAAGTGCAATACCACGACGACCACGTGTATTCCGTTTTCGTCTTTTGGTGAGCTCCTTTTCTCGCTCTTTTTCGTTCCGTTCGATATCGCCATCGCTGAGGTAGTTAAGGACGGGCGTAAAGGACTTGGCTTGGTCCGCCGTTCTTACAGCAGAGGTAAGACTAGGTAAGAAAGACATGCGAAGATCGTCGTCTTGGACGGCAGAGCCGTCAGAGGGGTGGCCCACGAGGAAGAGAGACTTGTGGTACACCTGCACTTGTTCCCTTATACAGTGTGCGATAGCGGTCCTAGAATAGGTCAGGCCATATATACACTAGCCGAAACATGCGTGCTCACTTAAACTCTCCACCTAAACCTAGCTCGTTGGCATACACCTCGGCGAATCGTTCCGGAGACGCGTCCTGGTTCTCAAGGTCCCATTCAAACTGATCGTCTAGCTTAAAGGAACCCACGATGATGTCGAGCTGACGCACACATAATCAACGCTGCACCCATGAAACCACGATGTAGGCTCACCTTGATTAATATTCGCAAGTCTTCATGCACCTTCTTCTCGTCCACGTGAAAATCATCCACCGCCCGTGGCCTCTCCTTGTCATTGCTCCCGCCGGCCTCATCCACATCCTCGATCTTTGTGCTAATCTTGCGTTTCTTCCGCCGGTTGGGCAAGATACGTGTCGGCATCTCTTTCTTTGCGCGCTTCCGCCACGACTCCCACCACTGTATTGCCTCCTCATCCAACAAGCCTCGCCCAGTAACCATGCTGTCTTCATCCCTATCAATACACTGTACATCGTCGTCATGCTTGGGCGTGGGTTGTTGAAGATTATGCACGACTTCGAGGTCTGAGTCCTCTTGCCCATCAATAGCAGGTCCTTCCGACTGAGGTATCTCCATGACAGGCGGCCTCCAGTCCGTGTCTATACTGGCAATGTGCGCTTTGAAATCGCTCAATTGTTCCTGGATCGACTTGGTGATTACGCTGTGATAAGTGGGGGCAAGGGCATAATCCTCGACCAGCGTCTGTGCAAACATTTCGGGCGTGATGACAGGATCTTTAAAACGAGACTGATGTTGAACGGAGAGAGGAAGAAGGGCAAAAAAACGACCGACCATTTAGGTTCCAGACAAACGTCTCGCGCATCTTGTGGTGCTCCACGTCAAACTCGAGTCGAATCGGGATGAGCTGCTCAGGCCGGTCCGCCAACTCGGATGACAATTTCCTTGGTCTATTCATTTCGGAAGCAAAAATCTTAATCATCGCGGTTTTTGAAAATGAAAGAAATAGGTACTGACATGCGAATGCCTTCTCGCCTTGCCCCCTTTTTTCTTGGTGCCAAGTTACCATCCGATCGCGGTGGGCGCGGATACCGAACGTCAAACCGATCCGGCCGCCGATTGATCCCCATATTCGCAGCAAAGTCCCTGTCCCACCATGCTATTCTTCCAGGTCCGGCCGTTCGCATTTCCTGTAGCATCCTCGCTTGTTTCGCACGGTACACCTTATCATACGCAGAATCGTGTACCATCACTTCCTTGAGCGCGGTTATTTCAGAGGAGGTCAGTTTAGATACAGGATCTTCGATCTTGACAGGCGGTTTCGTCTCTGTCGTGCTGTCCTTGTCACCGTCGGCGGTTTCGTCCGCAGGCTGTTTCTTGTCCTCATCGGTAGCATCTGCTGAGTCAGACTCTTTTGGTGGCACTGCATATGGTATATAGGTGATCTTCGTGACGGCGGGATTGAGAGAAGCGATGTGTGGAGGAAGTTTTTGTCCTGGTGTCGTACCCGGGATGGGCGGTACGTTGACGGGAGGCGTACCCGCGGGGCCAGGTATTTCGCCCATTTTGCGCGGCATCGGAGAACGGTGAGGGGGAGGTATTTGACGGGCTGGAGATTGTTGCGTCGGAGGCTGCGAACTTTGTCGGGGCATGTTGGGCACACTAGGACCGATGACAGGAACGCCAGCATTATCAAGGCCCATGAATGGACCCGTTGAACTCGGGGGGAGGCTCTGAAACATCCCATAAGCATCGTCGATGAGAGGGGCTACCACACTCACTGTTTCCCGTGAGGCGGGCACAGATGATTCACGCATGTGGGGCTGCATCATTGGCTCACGGTCGGGGCGTTGCATGCTCTGGGGGATAACTGGAGGACCCATCAATGCGCCAGGAGCACCACCCATGAGCGCTGCTGGAGTGCCCAGGTTGCCTGGAGTCGAGGGGTTCATGTTCATCTGCGCCAATGGACCCATTCCGCCCATGCCCGAGGTGGACGGCATGCCCTGGGGCCCCAAGCCCATGGAACCATTGAGACTCTCCAATCCAGCGGTGACCATCGGTCCACCCATGCCTCCGCCCATTGGGGCACCCATTCCGCCGGCCAAGCTATTCGACATGTTCCCCTGGACGCCCGGAGGTAGACCACCCATCGCGACAGATGCGCGGACGCCCGGTGCACCACCCAACGGCCCAACCAACATGCGCGGGGACTGTTTCGGAGACGCATGGCCGAGTGCTGAGCCGGTTCGAGTTGGTGGACGATTCATCGGGAGACCGATTGGAGGGCCGCCCATGGACATGGCAGCGGGATTGAGTTGGGGAGGTGTTCCCAACTGCTGAGCGTGATTCATGTTGTGAGGCAGACCCATGGCAGCGTTCATGTTTGGGTTCAGGTTCATGGAGAGCTGATTGGGATTCATGCGGGACGGGGTGGGCATTGTGCCGGATGCGGTGCCGGGACGGGAGGTGGGGGGCGGCATCATGGGGAGCTGGGAGTCGAGTGCGGGGTGAGAGTGATGGGAGCGCACGGATGCGGAGGAGGAGGGGCGGTCGTGTGGCTGGCTCTGTGCGCGGTCGAGGGGCTGGCTCGGTGCGCGGTCGTGCTGGGGGGCGCGTTCGTGCTGGGTTGGTGTGCCGGGTGCGCGATCGGGTTGCAGGGGATGACCGAGGGAGATTGCTTGCTGCTGTCGCTGGAAAGCGGCGCGTTCTTGGGGAGTGAGCTGGGGATAGCGAAGCTGGTTGGGCTGGGGCTGGAAAGACATGCGCATGGGCGAGTTTTGGGGAAGATTTGGGGTGGTAGGGATGTGTGGGATCTGGTGGATAGACATGTTCATGTTCATGTTGGGCAGGTTAGCGGGGTTAATTTGGAGGCTGTTGAAGGAGCCGGTCTGCTGCTGCTGGAGGAGTTGGGCGGGAGTGAGGGTAAGTGGCTGGGGGATCTGCTGTGAAGGGTGGGACTGCATGAGCTGGGAGGGGGACGCGGAGAGGAGCTGTGTGGGAGATATGGACTGGGATTGGCTCTGCTGATTAGAGGGGTATCCGGAGCTGAACTTGGGGTGGTAGGACTGGCTGTGCATCATTGTGGGCTGCTGGAACGACGACACGGGGTACTGGCCCTGCTGTGGATGGCTCGGGTAGTTCATCTCCCCCCGTAGCGAGCGGTAAAAAAGAAAAAAGGAGCGTCGGGAACGACTCGAACGGCGTCGGCGGAGGTGCTCGACGGCGCTTGCCAGGTGGAGTCGACTTGCCCGCAACGACAGCACAAGGTCAACAGTAGTCACAACACAACGTGACAAGCTGTCACACTCGCTCCCACTACGGTGGCGTGGCCGCATACATCCTCCTCATCGTCGTCCCGTCGGCGGCGGCGGCGGGCTCGGTGTTCCAGACGACGACCACGGCATGCGCGAGTCCAACGTGTGTCGACACGGACGGCGTTAAGATCAGCGAGACACAACCGCACTCCTTTTTTTAATACGTCCTCAGATATCCAAATATGGTCCACCGTGCTCTTCTCACTTACCCGCGATGGGCAATGTCCAGTCGCCGTCCACGCTGGCCAGGTCCTCCGGCGCCCTCGACGCGTTCGTCGCCGAGCTCAGCCCCGACGTCGTGTACGAAAAGAGGTCCGTCCTCCTGCTCCTCCTCCTCCTGCTCCCCTGAACTCGCCCAGCATCGGCCAGGCACGCTTTCTCAAGACCGTCAAGTGTCGTCACCGCAATGGCCCGCTCGTCGTCAAGATATTTATCAAACACGACCCGTCCATCTCGCTCAAGTCCTACCACAGGAAGCAGCACGGTACCCTCTTTCTCCTCTTCTCCTCTTCCCCTCACTCCCCACAGTCGACAGGGACGCCCTCCAGGACATTCCAAACGTCTATTCCTACCAGACCTTTGTAGAGACCGACAAGGCTGGCTATCTCATCCGCCAGTACGTCGCTAGCAACCTCTACGATCGCATCAGGTATGTCCCTCTTCGTCTGCCCGTCCACCCGCACACCATCCTCCCAGCACCCGTCCCTTTCTCTCCCTCATCGAAAAGAAATGGATCGCCTACCAGCTCCTCTCCGCCCTCTCCCTCGCACACCTCCAGAAGACTCCCCACGGCGACATCAAGTCCACCAACGTCCTCGTCACTTCCTCCAATTGGATTTACCTCACCGACTTTGCCCCCTACAAGCCAACCCGTCTCCCCCTCGACGATCCCTCCGACTTTTCCTTTTTCTACGACACCAGCGGAAGACGCACTTGCTACGTCGCTCCAGAGCGCTTCTACAAGGCTGAGAAAGAGTCCAAATCTGTCGAACAGCCCGACGACGCGTACCGCGTCACTGAAGCCATGGACGTGTTTAGTGCCGGCTGTGTCATTGCCGAAATGTTCCTCGAGGGTGCACCCCTCTTCACCCTCAGTCAACTCTTCAAGTATCGCGAGGGCGAGTACACCGTCGACGCCCAGCTCGCCGCCATCGAAGATCACGGCATTCGCGTAAGTCTTTCACCTTTCGACACCTGCCACGCTCACGTCGCGTCCAAAAGTGCATGATCCAACAAATGATCTCTCTCGACCCTGCATCCCGTCCGACCTTTGACGCCGCTTTAGCCAACGCCAAAGGAACAGTTTTACCGAAATGCTTCTACTCATTTCTCCATGAATACGTCGCGTCGATAAGCGAGCGTGCCATTCCGTTTCCGCCATCGAACCCCTCCGCCACGCCATCCACCAACCCAGTCAAGAACAGGGACACCACCAACGTCGGAGGTGGCGAGGCGCTTCCGAGCGACAGCGATCACCGCATAGACAGAATTTGGGAGGATTACGCCACCGTTGAACCGCACCTCCTGCCACCCCAACAGCCCGATCGCAACTCCACTGACGTCAGAGTAGATTACGATAGCTCGTTCCCGTCCTCTGCCAAGTCGCTTGAGGTCTATTCCCGTTTTCGTTTTCTAAACTACAGCTGACGATATAGAACAGGACATCTTCCCTGTCTCGTTACAAATTCCATCGTATACACCTTCACCACGTCCGACTCCACCCGAAGATGGTCCTGGCCTCGTTCTCCTTTCTCTCGTGCTCGCTAACATCAGAAATTGCTCGTTACCTTCGTCCCGCATTCGTGCGCTCGACATTCTGTTGGCACTTTGTGCTCATCTGACGGACGAATCCAAATTGGATCGTGCTGTTCCATATGCCGTGGAGCTACTACGAGACGAAGTAGCTGTCGTTCGAGCAGCAGCTGTCAGAACACTCATGCAAATCGTGAGTAGTCGTGTCTGTCTGTCACGCTTGTATGCTGAGCTCGGTCGTAGTTGATGAGAGTGACAGTGATCACACCGTCAAACACCTCCATCTTTCCCGAGTACATCATCCCCAACGTTCGAGTCCTCGTTCAGGACGTCGAAGTCTCTGTACGTGCCACGTATGCGCAGTGCATCGCTCCTCTCGCAGATACTGCACTGCGTTATCTCGAAATGGGTCAGGCGATCAAAGCCCATGGCGTCGCACCTGGTGTGAACAATGATAGACAAGAACACGACGAAGTACATTTTGAGGTGCGTCACGTTCGTATCCATCCATTCAACGCGGCTTGTGCTGACATACCACGCTCCAGGTGTCTTATGACGCGTCCTTATACGACCTGCATTTGTCCATCCAAGAGCAGCTCGCTGCGCTCCTCATGGATCCCTCGCCCATCGTGAAACGTGCCATGCTGCACAATATCAGCGCACTCTGCATATTTTTAGGTCGGCAAAAGACCAACGACGTCGTGTTGAGTCACATGATCACCTACCTCAACGATCGAGACTGGTCGCTCCGACAAGCGTTCTTTGAGAGCATCGTTGACGTTGCTGCCTGTGCCGGGGGACGGAGTTTGGAGGAGTACATTTTACCGTTGATGGTGCAAGCACTTTCAGGTGAGTTTGCCTATTGATGTGACAAGTATGGGTGCTGACAAACGTAGATGTCGAGGAGAGCGTCGTCGCTCGCGTCTTGTTCGCTCTCACCAGCCTGTGTGAACTTGGACTGTTCCAAAAGATGCGTATATGGGAACTCATGAGCGCGACACTGTGCTTTTTCTATCATCCCAACGCTTGGATACGACAGGGTTCGTGTTTTCGTTCGTTCGTTCGTGTCACGTGTGCTCATGGGTCGATCAGGGGCGGCTGCTTTTATCGCCTCAGCGGCCAAACATCTTCAGCCAAGCGACGTATGGTGTATCCTGTACCCTTCCTTGCGTCATCTGTTACGTTGTGACCTCAAGGAGATTGACGAACAGTGTTTGTTGGCGGCAATGAAATCACCGGTGCGCAGCATGAGACGTGATCCGACCATGATCTTGATCGTTGTGTCGACAGCTCCCTCGTCCCGTTTTTGATGGTGCTATTCAGTGGGCCATGAAGGCAGAGCGGACGACGTTTTGGCGAAGCCAGCGACGGCCTGTCAACAAGGTCGAGTCGCCACGAGAAAGTATCGCTTCGATCCGCAAGACAGGTACCAACACCAATGTTTCCAAACAAAACAGAACGGAGGAGTAGGTACTGTTGTCGACCTCGGAGTCGTCTATCTCACCCCAACACAGGGACGAGGCACAATGGTCAAAGTTACAGAACCTGGGCATGACTGTCGCTGACGAGGGGAAACTCGTCGCGATGCGCGATTACATTCTGAAACTCGCTTCCAACACATCGAGGTACGCTTTAAACTACAAGTATATGGGCGCGTACACTCATCCGAGTATCGTTGTTTAGCTTTGCCTCCCGCTTGCGATTAGAAGCGGACTATGAAAAGATCATTCGTACGACCGGCGACGTGGAGCTGCAGAAACTCACCGTCGTCCCTCAAACGGTGTTCCTCAAGTCGCGCTCCACCACTGATCTCGCGCGTGCTTCGCGTCGCTCGACTGAGATGTTGGCACGATTCGGTACACCCCGAATGAGTCGGACCACGAGCATTGACCACATTTCCAATACACCTGCGTTGGACGAACTTCGGCGGCGACTCACGACCGTCAACAACTCTGGTTCGTCTCTGCATCTAGCTGCGGTTGCGGCTGCCACACGCACGGGACATATCGCCTCCGCGCCATCGCCTGCACTTGCAGGAGCCACCACGCTCGCCCCACCAAACCCGTCTCCGGGACAAGATCGTCCCGGTAGTCCGACCGAGTCGGTGGTGTCGACGACGAATTCGTCTGTTCTTCGTGTGCCGCATCGACTTCAGGTCGGGAGTACGGATGGACAAAAAGCGGCGCCTGCTGTGGGGTCGTCCAATGCGAATGCGGTTGGAGTTCTAGAAGCGCCTTCACGCATGCGTTCAGAGTACTCTCCCGAACGCTCGGGCCGATCGTCTCCGATCTTGAGCGCGGCCGTGACTCGGCACACCTTGCGACCGCGCGTCACGTCTCTCCAGCCGCTCTCCACGTACGGTAAGATACTCCTTTCGCCACCATCTCTATTGCCATGTTGACTCCTGATCTGTGCAGAAAATCAAGACGTGGGAATCAACAACTTGCTCGAGAACTTGTATCTGGACAACAACCGCGAGTTGCAGCACGATTTCGGTCCTCGCGTGCACGAGGGACCTATTCGCCGACGGAACGCTGCGCGGCAGAGCTTTTTGGGGCGAGACAATTCCAGTCGACGTGTCGAGGCGACGCTCGTGGCACATCTTCATTCGCACACGGATTGTGTCACTGGTCTCGCCGTAGCGCCGGATCATTCGTTCTTCGTGTCGACCTCGGACGACGGGAGCGTCAAGGTGTGGGATACGGCACGGCTGGAGCGGAGCGTGACGAGCAAACCGCGTCATACGTATACACAGCACCATGCGCGGGTCAAGAGTCTGTGTATGCTCGAAGGCGTATATTGTTTTGCGAGCGCGGCCGAGGACGGGAGCGTCCACGTCGTGCGCATACATGTCAACTTGTCGGGATCGCTACCCAAGTACGGGAAGCTATCTGTCATCCGAGAACACAGGGTCGAATCGCCTGGAGAGTATGTCACTTGCATGTCTCATTTCAACACGGGTGCGTTGGTGTGTGGGAAGTTGTAGACCAAGCTGATCAACGATCTGGTGGTGTAGATGGGGCGTCCAATCTAGTGTATGCGACGACACATTCGGTGATTATCACGCTGGATCTGCGGACGATGCGCGTGTTGCAGCGAATGGAGAATCCTCGCCATTTCGGCTCGATCACGTGCATGTGCACGGATCGAAAGCGGACGTGGATCCTTGTGGGGACGTCGTCGGGTGTTCTTTCGCTCTGGGACAAGCGGTTCGGACTGTTGATCAAGAGTTGGCAAGTCGGTCGGTCTGGGGCTGGTCGAACGGCGCGGGTGCATCAGTGTGCTGTGCACCCGACCAAAGGCAAGGGACGCTGGGTGATGGTTGCAGTGGAGACATGGAAAGGTCATGCGGAACCGATGCCATCGACGCTGATCGAGGTGTGGGACATTGAGAAGACTGTACTTGTGGAGAGTTTTGTCACGCGGACGACGACGAGCTCGTCGGAGCCGATTCCAGAGCCGGAGGAGCAGACGGGAGTGGATGCAGAACAAGGTCCAGCGGCTGCGATTGCAGCGCTCGTGAATTCGCGTTATCCAGGTGGGGCCGCGTATATCAATGCTAGCTTTCCGCGCCGGGACCGCGGGTCGTCGCAGAGCACACCACGGGACGAGTCATTGCCGGCGCCATCACCCGACGTGCGTTCGTTGGTGGTGGGGCTTGACTTTGGGGGTTACTCTGGGATGTACCGTTCCGAGATTTTGGACCTGGCGACGGACGTTCCGAGTGCGAGCCGGAATCGGGGGTTTATTGTGAGTGGGTCAGAGGATCGGCGGGTGAGGTTGTGGGATGTGAGCAAGGTGGAACGGACGTCGGTGTTGGTGAGCGGGGAGCCTGTGTTTGAGCGGCCGAGTTATAGGTGCGTGATTCGTCGACGTTGAGGACGGTATTCTGATTCTGTTGTAGTACGGTACGGTCGTCGAACGGGGCGGTGACGAGCTACGTGGAGACGTGGGTCGAATCACCGAGTGCGACGAGCCAGAACAACCGGGCGCCGCAACGGATGTCGATGATTACGCATCACCAGCAGAATCTGCTCAAGTCGCACCAGGACGTCATCACTGCGCTTGCGTGCATCGATGCGCCGTTCCGTGGGGGCATCGTGAGCGGGGACCGGGCGGGTGTGCTCAAGGTGTGGCGGGTCGGGTCCGGAGATTAGATTAGATTGTCGTATTACCTAATTTACGAGATTTTTTTATTTTTTGGAGAAAGGTCCAAAAGTGGACATTTGACAGAGTCAGGTCGAGTCCGATGATTCGATTGCTCGCTCGGCCAAGCTGCTATCGTGCGCTCTATCATCTCCTTGGTCCACACCCACTCGTCCTCGTCGCCCCACATCCACAACAGCGACAAATGCGCACCATGACGGACGTTGCATCGTCCTCACAACCAGCCCTCCCGAACGGCCCACAGCCGCCGGAGGAGGGCAAGAAGAAGCAAGCACCCAAGGAGAAGAAGGACAAGGGACAGATCACTGCGTCACTATTTCCGCTCGAGGTACGTTTGTCAACGATGACGAGGATGACGTGCGATGACGATGGATGTTTAGCTCCAACCACCGCCTGCGTACATCGATCAGCGGATTCAGTTGTTTGAACGGTTGCGCGTCGAGTACGACGAGTTTGCCAAGGGTGCGTCAGATCAGTGTCGTTATTATTATTTTTCTTGTTGTTGATGCGTTGGGTGTAGCGCAACCACGAGAGGCGATTACGATCACGCTTCCGGATGGGTCGGAACGCAAGGGGACGAGTTGGGAGACGAGTCCGATGGACGTTGCCAAGGAGGTCTCCAAGAGTCTTTCAGAGCGCATCGTGATCGCCAAGGTAACGTTTTATCTGTCCTTTCTGTCCCTTGGTTCTGACGCGACGCTTCTTTGGGGAAAAAAAAGGTGGACGACGTGCTCTGGGATCTCGACCGACCGCTCGAGGGTTCGTGCAAGCTTGAATTGCTGGATTTCGAGCATCCAGAAGGTGAGCGTGTGTGTATGCTCGAGTCTTGTATGGCTGATGGCGTGTGTGTGTGTGTGTGTGTGTAGGAAAACGCGTGTTTTGGCATTCGTCGGCGCACGTTCTTGGAGAAGCTGCTGAGAGACATTATGGATGTCATCTTTGTATCGGACCACCGACCGACGATGGTTTCTTTTATGAAATGGCGATCGACGAGAGGTGACGTCGGCCTCCGCTTTCTTGGTGTTGGACTCAATGTCAATACAGAGTCGTTACCAATACGGATTATCCCGCGCTAGAGAAGCTCGCCGACTCCGCCGTCAAGGACAAGCAAAAGTTTGAGCGTTTAACCGTCTCGAAAGAGAACCTCTTGGAGATGTTTAGCGTACGTCGAGGACGTCACCGGTCTTGTACAAAAACGCTGACCGTTGAACAGTACAACAAGTATAAAAAATACCTCATCGAGACCAAGATTCCCGATGGTTCTTCCACAACTGTGTACCGTTGCGGGCCAATGGTGGATCTGTGTGTTGGACCTCACATTCCTCATACCGGCAAGATCAAGGCGTTCATGGTCACCAAGGTCGGTCTAGGGATATGACGGACGTGTTTTGTGAACTGATGTTGTTTTCTGCAGAACTCTGCGTCGTACTTTTTGGGGGATGCAAAGAATGATTCCCTTCAGCGCGTCTATGGCATTTCTTTCCCTGACAAGAAACAATTGTCGGATTACAAAGCTTTTTTGGCTGAGGCGGCTAAGCGCGATCACCGAAAAATCGGCAGGGTGAGATTTGACCGAGAGATTGGTTTGATGCGCATCTTTTACCCCACATCCAGGAACAAGAACTGTTCTTTTTCAATGATCTTAGTCCGGGTAGTTGTTTCTTCCTACCGCATGGCACGCGGATCTACAACACGTTGCTCGAGTTGATGAGAGTATGTACCTTTTTTTAAAATTCGCTTCTGCGGTACACTGATAACCGTAGTCTGAATATGTGAAACGCGGCTATCAAGAAGGTGAGCGTACCTCGTGTAATCGCGCTCTCCTAGCTGACATTATACCAAGTCATCTCGCCCAACATGTACAATTCAAAGCTCTGGGAGACCTCGGGTCACTGGCAAAACTATAAGGATGATATGTTCACCCTGGATATTGAAAAGGAAAAATGGGCACTTAAGCCGATGAACTGCCCTGGGCATTGCCTTATATTCGACTCTCGGGACCGGAGTTATAAAGAGTTGCCGATCCGAATGGCCGAGTTCGGCATCGTGCACCGCAATGAGGCATCGGGGGCGCTGACGGGATTGACCCGCGTCCGACGTTTTATGCAGGACGATACGCATGTATTCTGTATGCCGTCACAGGTAAGAGAGAGTGCTTACAATGCCTCTTTGTACTTTGTGTTCGCAAACAACTCTGGCTCACGTCGGTTGCAGATCATATCCGAAATCGAGGCACTATTTGATTTCATGCAACATGTATATGGGCTGTTCGGTTTCGAGTTTCGGATGGAACTTTCTACGCGTCCTGAGAATCACCTCGGAACTGTGGAAACCTGGGATCTAGCGGAGGCAGTTAGTCATTTTACTGACTCGTATGGACAATCACATGCTGATGGACCGCCTCCTGCAAAAAAAATAGCAACTCAAAGAGGCCCTCGATAAACAATACGCCGGACAGTGGGGAATTAATCCAGGGGATGGCGCCTTCTATGGCCCCAAGATCGATATTTACATCAAAGACGCCCTGCATAGATCGTTCCAATGTGCGACCATCCAACTCGACTTTCAGCTTCCGGAGCGATTCAACCTGAAGTACCGTTCTGCCGAAGAGGTGACGAACCCGGACAAGCCGCCGTCGCGGCCGGTGATGATTCACCGTGCGATCTTGGGAAGCCTCGAACGATTTATTGCTATCATTACGGAACATTTCGGTGGAAAGTGGTGCGTGCTATGTGCTGCGGTTTGCCTCCTGGTGTGGAGTGGTGACTGACGGTGTGAAAAACGCGCAGGCCGTTTTGGCTGTCTCCTCGCCAAGTGTTAGTGATCCCCGTCGCAGTCCCCTATGTGAGTTGCTGTGTGTCGTACGTTTGGGATTGAGCTCGATGTTTATACCCCATTTCTTAAATAGAAAGAGTATGCCCAAGAGATCGCGGATAAACTATCTGCGCTGGGGCTGTTCGCCGACGTGGATAATGGGGCAGACACGCTTCCCAAGAAGATTCGCAATGGGGAAGTTGCGCAATACAATTTCCTTTTGGGTGTGTTTCGTATTCATTTTTATGCTTTCTTGGTTTCATGTATCGCCTTTTCTAGTTGTCGGCCAAGAAGAACTTGACAGCCGGTCCGTCAACGTGCGAGACCGCGATGACGTGGGTACGAAATCCAAGGGAGAGATGGTACCACTGGATGAGGTCACCGCCAAGTTGGTCGCGCTCAAACAATCGCGGCGGATTGAGAACAAGCTTGTTTAAAAATTTTAATAGACTAGTTGGCACAATATCAAAGGAGAACTTCGGTTTGCGAGCATACGGCTCGTGGCAAAAGGCACAAGCCATTGCACGAAGATAGCTAACAAGCGGCAGGAGATCACCATGGACAATGAAAAAAAAAGTCCACAGCAAGGGTTACTATCTAACATTATACTCAAAAGAGATATGTCGATACCAACGGATAATTCAATGTGCTGTATGTACTGCCTGATGAAAAGGGATACACAGGTTTACAGGTTTTTTACGTCTTCATGCAGTAATTGCGCCCATAAATTGGTTCCGCTTTAATCGGTCGTTGCCGTCAGAACACGGTTCTCGAGCCGGGCAACAATATTAGACACATACCAGGGCCTGGATGGCATCACGTTCTGTTGGAGGCAGCCCGTTGATCTGATCCTGCGTTAAACTCAATACTTGAAGTAGCATTTGCTGTATGCCAAGAAAACGACAGCGAGGGAAGAATCGGTGTTAAGAGCTATCGGTAACAAAGAGGCTATTGTCCTACTCACACGTTGCGCAGGGTCTATATTGAGGTCAGGTACCGAACTCGGTGGCGCTTGTGCGGGGACTGGTTGGGGCGGGGGAGGCGGTCGGTAGTAGGCGTGTTGTGGCGCCATGTGAGGAGGTTGCTGGTACATGCTCGGGCCGGTGGGTGGAGGAACAGATAGCTGCGGGGGTAACACGGGTGGTGATGGATGCATCGGCGGCGGCTGTTGGTACGTTGGCATCTGAGGCGGGGGAGGCTGCGGAGGTCCAGACGGAGCACCGCCACCAACGGTGGCCTGTAACATTCGCTACGGGCGGGGTAATTTTCAAAACACATTGTCTTGGCTCGTAGATCGGCTTCCGTACGCCGAGGTGTGTACGTACCTGAAGAACAGCTTGATCGACAATCTTGTTTAGTAGGAGTGCTTGGAAAAGCGCATACGCATATTGCGGATGTGCGATCAATAGGGCGCGGGCTTGCTCCGGGTGCGTAATCACAAATGCCTATGAGAGAGAGAAATGGGGGGGAAAAAGAGACATCGATCGCGGCCGGTAGGTATGTCATTTCACAAAACTGTTCGAACAGGTTTCTGGGGAACCGCTGCACACCTTCATCTGTGCTAGTACTTCGACTAACTGAGCTGGATTCATTGTAGCGAGCGTTTGACTGATGCAGTCTAATGCAGTTGACCCCGGGGGTACAGGGACGCCGGAGGGGAGGGACGACAGAAATGTGGCTGGATCTTGAGACTTTTGCTCTCTTTGCGGGTCAAATTGGTCTCTGTCACGATCGCGGTCTCGGTCTCGATGACGCTCACGCCAGTGCCCTCTCGGGTCACTACCGTCTAGTAGTTCTCCTCGCACTGTCGTCTTGCCTTCGAGAAATGGGTCCGAGTCTGCCAAATCAATTCGCAAGGGGCGGCCGCCGACGTCGACGTTGTTGAGGTTTCGCACAGCAGATAGGGCAGTTTCATGATCTTGAGGAGAGAGTACGAGCACACGGAGAAGCATGGTAGGTCGGGCGTTTGAAGGGACCGATGGAACAGGGCCGGGGTGGGTCAGACGATGGTCAACATTCCAAAAACGAGAATAGATTGAATGTACCAGCAAATTCACAGAAGCCGTAACCTCTAGGTTTTCCGGTTTCCCTATCGAACACAAGTCTGGAGCGGTGTCAGGGCAGGGGCGAAGAAAACGGAACGAGAGTGGCACCTAAAGCCCACGACTTGGCCGACAGATTTGAAGACGTCGATCAACTGCTCCTGTGGGGAGGCTGAGGACGAGAAAGACGCACGGAAAGCGGAGAAAGACTTTCCTCGCCCATGTTGTAGGGGACATTTCCAACTGAGCGCGGATGTGAGCCGGCCGAGGAAAAGAGACAAAAGACACATACCGAACACGACTTTGCTCATCGTGTGAGTCGTGTAAGATTTTGCTTAGAATGCGAGAATGACGTTTTGCTTGTAATGCTTTCGGCGAGACGAGGACACTGAAGAGGCTATGGCAAAAGCCGGTTGTAGTCACGTACACTACTAAGCATGACCAACGCGAGTCTATCCGAGTCGGCCATTGACTAACCGGTCACTCTTCTACCAGCACCATCGGATCCTACTGGATCCAGCACCATCTCCACTGAAAATTTCCAGTACCTTCTTCTCCATTCGCACCACCTCGGAACCCATCGACAACCGCGGAAAATAGATCCTGGCTCTCGGGACGTCACTGCCTAGCCCAAGCCTGTTGCCGCAGCGACTTGGCGGCTCGCTGACTTCGCCAGACGAAGCCTCGAAGAAATGCTGTGACTCACGCGATGTCTGAGTTTGTGACTCAAGAAAATCTGCATGGCCTGCATGCACAGCCTATCCGCACCGCCATCTAAAAGGACCGGACTGGATCACCTAAGCATAATAGTTGTTCCGGATGCCGAAGGGGGTTGTTCTATATAAACCAACCACGCTCCCTGATCACCATACCCCTCGCCGAAACAAAGTTTTCAATGACTGTTGTATCCACCTCACCAATCACTCGCAAACTGTCTTCCAAGCCCACTCAAGAGGATCGCTTCCGTGCATTGGACCGTGCCTTGGCACGTAGATATGTCCTCCAGATTCTACGGGAGCAAAGTGTGGCAGCCGACAGGAGGGTGCACCAAGGTAGTCTCGTCTACAAACCTAGGTATGAAAGCTCACACCACCGCCGTCCCAGCTCGCTGATCGTTCGACAGACTTGAGTTATGTGACGATCCCTCTAATTCACGCATAACTGCTACACTGGAGCTTCCTGGCATGAAATCGGAGGAAATTAGAGTGCATCTCGAGAACAACAATACCCTTCTCATCTCGGGAGAGCGACGCTCTCGGATGCCCTTAGACCAGAGCGTCGATGTCAAGTATCCTGTGAAGGAAATTAAGTATGGCAGGTTCGAGCGTGTTCTTCGCGTTCCAAATGGTACCATGGTGAGTCATCAGTTTCCTGACTCGTTCTTCCTGTACGGATATTAACATTTTTCTGTAGATGAGCACCATATCAGCGGCTATGAATGATGGCCTCCTCGTAGTCTCATGGCCACGAGTTCCGCCCGGTGCTACAGCATCAGACAACAATAATAATGACTCCGGTTCCCAGTGAATTCATTCTTCACGAATCGGAGTGACTCACCTGATAGATCTACTCTATTTTATTTCCCCCCTCATCTCTTGTTCTCGTGGGTTAATTTGCATGATACTCGTATTTTTACATTGCACATGTTATAAGGAACTTTTGAGTTTGGCCATCGGGTGTATCATTTTATTCAATCTCCTCTTGGTGTTATTCTCGGACTCTATCTATCACTGTATCTACTTGCTGTAAAACAGACAATGGACTGAATCGAATGTAGCCTCCTGGGACCGAGCTGTTGACGGTACCGTATTTCGTCCGAACCTCCGGGAAAATTCCGAGACAATATCTTACTCCGTGTCACGCTGCTCTTCCGTATGACTGCTGGTGGTAGTCGTCATGTTACTGACTCAAGCCTCACACAGACATTGTAAACTTTCACCCCAATAGCATGTGTTTTTTCCCGTGGAAGCTTACATATGGGGTCAGCATGGCTGCTACTATGTATGTATTCCACACTCTGCCTGCTCACTAATAACAGTGACGCAAGCCCGCCAATTTTATCACACGATGGTCATTCAAGTTGTCCGGTTCCATATATGTGAAAGGGCGGCGACAGGCGGTGGTGTGACTCAGACCATGGTCCCGGGCGGAGGGGCGGATCAAACGGTCTCCCTTGTCTTGCCATGTCAAAATGTCACGCATTTACAGATACGGTGGTAGTATTTTCTAAAAACTACTTTCCGAGCGGCCCGATGGTCCGACCATCCGCGTCCATTACCTCAAGGCGAGAGAACGAGTCAGAATGCACGGGATAGACGCAGAACAGTTGGCGCCACAGATGGAAATGCTACTAGTCAGGTGAGTCATATTTTAAGGTGGAGCCGCTTCCGTCTTGAGGGCGCGGGAGTACTGATTCCATTATTTCCATTATTTGGACTGTAACGTCGGGAGCGGAGCCACGTGCCGTGGATATGATTCCTATGATGCAACCACTATTCAAGTGTCGACTCAGATCTGTTTAGACATGCGCAACTTGTCTAATCCTTCAATGCGCGCATGCGGTGCTCCTATTTCCATTATGTCATTTAATAGGGGTTCTCATCCTGTCAATGCGTTGTCGGACTATCAAAGCGCATCCGCAGCCAACATACTCACACCAATAAAGTCACAGCCGGACACTCAAGCCCTTCAACAGCAACTCACCGCAAGGATCTGAAGCAGTGAAGAAGTTCTTTGTAACAGGTTATCATTATCATCGACCGGCAACCACATTCGGTCAGTCAAAGGAAGAACTGTCTGCATTCTTGTCGGCCATTAAGTGTAACTGTGACATGGTATGTAAGTATAGGTCGCAGCAAAGGTACTAACGGACCACACTAGCCTCGAGCTGACCTATTGGAACTAGTTCCGAGACCAGGCCACTGGGCTCGTCCGAATCGGGTCCCTGTTTGCTCTGATATTCCAAGGAACGATCGGGAAGA
Organism: Austroboletus niveus; assembly: GCA_038090255.1. Classification (NCBI taxonomy): domain Eukaryota; kingdom Fungi; phylum Basidiomycota; class Agaricomycetes; order Boletales; family Boletaceae; genus Austroboletus; species Austroboletus niveus. Next base: position 64,126 of record JBBPMJ010000066.1, read on the forward strand.
TTGCTGCACACGCAATAATTTACAACGCTCAGCGCTTTCCAAAAAGGTCGGAAATCGGAGTATTATTTCGGGAATGTGACTCTTCGCCTCCAAGATAAGTATCTATATCGAGATGAGGACAGAGATATTCGCCCTCCTTGGTTCCGTAAAGTGGATACCTGGAATTTTTTGGAACCTGCGGCTCCGCACTGGCAATTTCGAGCCGCCCCAATGCGCTGGTGGCCGCTCGAGTTTGTGATAGGTTGGCGACTTGCTGTACAACTAATGGTGATCGATGACCAATATTCCAATGCTTAGCATACAAATGCCGAAATGGTTTACGGATGAAGAGAGGGGCCACTTGGCGGATGCTCATGCTCAAGTAGGCAAGGATAGTGGTAGTTATTCATAAATCGCTAGCCTAGGCCCTGGACCGCCACACGCCAACGAGGACACGAAGACACCCTCAAAAAGGGAAGTTCCACTAAACAGCAAAGCTGTGATGACGAAATGAAATTGATTTGCTGTACACTTTTTCTCTAACTTACGTGGACTCCTTACATCACGGAGCCGAGTGGGCACCCAAAAAAGACAGGTGAGAGGCGAGCGAGTACCTCTTGCTGTGCAGTGAGACACTCCCGATGTCGGCGAATTCAGTCATTTACCAAGCTGTGGAATTTTAATCAAGTAGAATCCGTGTCTGCAAATTACATTCGTCAACTGGACGCCTGTCAGTTGCGGCGTATCGAAAAGTCGCGGCGGTGCTGTGACTCAAATTTTTTTCTAAAACTGGCGGGCTGCTTTTAGTAAAACGAAGAACAGGTGACTCTTGGGGGCGCCTACAAGGTGGTAGCGATAACTTTTACCCACTCGAAATCCATCATTTGGTACGGATTCGCTGGTTTCCGAGAACAATAGGTAGTCGGTCAACGACTCGGCGTTTGAAGAATTACATTCCTCCCACCCAATTTCGGCGAAAGCAAACCACCTCGGCGTAATAGGGCCTGACATGAGTCACAAACTGCGCCAGTGGTCACTGTAAAAAGTGATAACTAAACCGATCCGACGCACTGGGGCGAGGGGCTACGACGCCGAACGAAGAGAATACATTGTATATGAACATGAGCCAGCTGACCAATGAGGATTTACTCACCGTCTGCCTTCGACTTCTAGCGGTACTATCGCTTCGCCGACCCGGTAAGAGCACGTAGGTTGACCCAGAAATGTAGGCTTTGAAGTTGTATCAAGAATCGCAAGACCATTTTTCTTTGGAAGGATCGAATTAGCACAGTGTTGTTCAGGGACGTGTCTTGGAATGAGCGCATAAATTCTGTGAAACAAACTAGTAAGCCCATAGTCGTCGATCCATGAGTTGATCTGAGTCAGCAAGTACAAGTGTCTCACGGTAATCGCTGAAGTTGAACCAAGGCAGAGAACCGGAAAAAATTCTCTTGGATATCCGGCCGGTAAGTCGATTCAACGGTTCTGGTCATTCAAATACTCAACACTGTAATGGCTTCACGCGAGTATGCAGCAGATCGTTGATTGGTGAGTAAGTTTATTGCCCTCATGTCGATATGACAAATTAATACCAGCCATTTGCACTGCAGAGGCGTGCATTGGCGCTCACGATCACGATGCGCGGACGTCAAAGAGTGGGCACGGGCGCGGAAGACGACAAAGAGCTGCGACTACCTGTACTGAGCGCGAGCGCTTAAGGTGGGTATTCCCTCGTTGCCATTATCAGCTTCTTACCTGGCCCTAATAAAGTACACATCCTCTGCTATTGAGTAGTTGATGAATGTTCTTGCTGAATCCTGCTCGTGTCCATAGACGTAAGTATTGGATCACCACTCTTTAAAAGACGGAACACGTCGACGCGACAACTAACATGTACCACTGACCGCTATCACCCCTTTTGCTTTCCATCACAGTGCTCGCCTATCAAATACTGAGTTATTATTTGTATTGTGTATAATTGGACCGATATGCTGGGCATCATCCTCTAAATCACCAACGGTATAGTAATATGTATCCTTGCAATCGTTAGACGCGCGAGAGAGACATACCAGATAACAAAGCATTGGGCAATGGGAACTGAATTGGTGTCTAGTATCAGGACTCGATGAAAGGTCCTAGGTTGCCCTAAGGTTACTCGCAAAGACAATGAATAAACCGAAAGTAAGGAGCTCCTACGATGAGCATCTGTCTTATATACATGAGTACGTGGTCCGTGCACATGATATAGGGCCGGTAAGATCTCCTACTATGGTAATAGTCCGTGGAACGATGATAGAACATCGTGGAATAATATCTGCATGTGATAGGGATGAGTGAGAAGTCATGTGAGCATGTAGGTATGAGTAAGCGAAAAAGATCATGACATTACCCCCTTTCTAAGGGCTCATGTCCTCATGAGTCAGCATGGTAACGACAGTAGGGATCCTTGCAGAAGGACCAATGAATCTGAGAGTGAGGTACTGGGTCCGGTTGGGGTGGATCGTTAGGAATGTCGAACATGGAATCGTCAAACCATTTGAAACGTTTGCGATATTTGAGAAACTCAGGATCTGAGAATACGGATGAGGTTGGAGAGCTGTTGGCGGGTGATGGTGATGGAGGAAGGTCGAGTGGACGAAGACGGAGGTGGGTAGTAGGGTGCACCGCTGCAGGGTGCGAACGATGGAACTTCGTTACCGCCCCTTGGGCATGGCACAAGTCAGTATTGGATAGCCACTCATCTTCCTTGACGGGGAATCCCTTCCAATGGACAAGGTACTCGAAATGCTCCCCTCTTTGGTGGAAGTCAACAATCGCTTCGACCTCTTGTTCAGGAACATCATCGACGAGGTCGGGAGGAGGAGGAGGAGGAATAGGACCGGACAAGGGCGGAGTGTAAGGATGTAGAATTGACTCATGAAAGACGGGATGGATGGCCTTCCATTTGTGCAGTAGATCGAGTTTGTATGAGGTGACACCGACCTTTGTGATGACTTTGAATGGACCATATCTCTTCTGATCCAACTTCTTCATGGGACGGTTGGTACAAATGTGAGTAGCCTCGAGCCAAACGAGATTTCCAGGCTTATAGTCTTCTACTGGTCATGCGGAATGGTCATAAAACTTCTTCATATCTTCGTTGGCTAGTTTTAGGGCTTCGGCGGCTTGAGCGCGTAATGCCGTCATCTGCTTGGCGAAGTCGGTGTCTGACTCACTTCGGATGGACGTACGGCGATCCTCATTGACTTGGGGTTCATGTCCATAGTTGAGCATGAACAGGGTTTGTTGAGTCGTTGAACGAGGATTGTGATTGTGCGCAAATTCGGCCATGAGAAGCCACTCTTTCCAATCACTCTGACAGTGGTTGATATAGATATGCAGGTATTGCTCGACCCATGCATTATACCGTTCTGTTTGTCCATCTGTTTGAGGATGAAAAGCCGTGGAGGGATTTGGCGTGATGCTCAGAAGTTTCTGGAGTTCGGTCATGAAGGTGGATACAAACTGGGGTCCCCGGTCTGAGATAACTTTAGTTGGGAGACCGTGGAGTTTGAAGATTTCATCGTGAAGGATTACCACAATTCCTTTGCTGTTGATGGTATCCCGTACGCCGAAAAGTCGGATCATTTTTGAGAAACGATCGACTATGATGAGAATGGCGTTGCTTCCATTTGATTCCGGAAGTGGGGATATGAGATCCAGCGAGATATGTTCCCAAGGTTGTCGTGGGATCTCGTTGGGTTGCAACGGGGTATGTCGCGAAGTGGTGATAGCCTTATTCTTTTGGCAGGCTTCGCATCCTTTGATGAATCTTTTGACATCTTTAGCGGACGTCGGCCAGTAGTATCGTTCCTGGACCTTCTGGATGGTGGCGCGTATTCCCGGGTGTCCTGAGGTAGGGTGACTATGGATAGCGGTTAGTATATCATCACGTAGAGTTGCGTCCTTTGGTACGTATAGAAAGTCTTTAAAGTAAATGAGTAAGTTGCGAATGGAGAAATGATTATCGTGTTGCGCAAGTGCGTGTACTACTTTGGAATCTCTAAGGTGTTGTAAGTCCGTTATTCTTTGTTCTATAGTAGATGGAGAAATAAGAGCTTGTTTGGCTACACGCATTGCCACTAGTGTACGCATGTCCATAGCGTTCGAGTAAATGTCTGTGTTAGAGGGGGAGAGCGCGTTAATATTTATAGAGAAAGAAACAAAGTCCTGGTCGGATGTCGGCACGTTCTCCACAGCCATCGACATGTGATTCTGCTGTAAAATAGTGGGAAAAACGGTGACACCTTTATTATCGTCCTTCACCCCCTTTTCAAAGTCTGACCTCCGGAACAGAGGGTTGGCAGGGTTGGTTTTGCCAGAACGGTGGACCAGCGTGTAATGGAACTCCTGCATGATTTGGTTCCAGCGCACTTGTCAGCAAGATAGGTCCTGTGGGACGGTGAAGTAAGTGAGGTTTTGGTGATCCGTGAGGATCTCAAAAGGGACGTGGGCATCTAATAAATATTGTCGCCAGGTGGTGACTGCCTCGATGATGGCGGCAAATTCCAGATCAGCAGCGTGGTAGTTTCGTTCCGCGTCGGAAAGAGACTGTGACAGATATGCAATCGGATGCCAGAGTCCTCCTTGATATTGGGAGAGGATTGCTCCGAGTCCTATGCCTGAACCATCGGTCTCGATCCAAAAGGGATTGAAGTCAGAGGCGAGGGAGAGGATGGGTGCGTTTATAAGGGCATCCCGGAGAGTGTCGAATGAGGTTTGACATGCGGCAGTCCACTCAAAGGAGTTTTTGTCGCTGGTAAGGCGATTGAGTGGACGTGCGATGGCCGCAAAGTCCTTGATGAAACGGCGGAAAAAGTTGAGGAACCCCAAGAAAGAGTGTACTTGGGTGCAAGATGTGGGAGTTGGCCAGGTACGGATGGCATCGACTTTAGTGGGATCGGTGGCAATGGTTTCGTCAGAGACGATGAGTCCTAGGTATTTGGTAGTAGTGGTTTCGAATTCGCATTTGGTATGTTTGAGCGATAGTTTATGCTTGCGAAGTCGGGATAGGACTTCTTGTACAACATGGCGGTGTTTGTCAAGAGTCTTAGTGAAGACTAGGATGTCGTCCATATAGACGATAACAACTTCCTTGGCGATGAGGTCGCGGAGGATATGGTTCATCATGGTCTGGAACGTTGCGGGGGAATTTGTGAGTCCGAAGAACATGACAAGAGGCTCAAAGAGTCCCTGATTGGTGCGGAAGGCGGCCTTCCATTCGTCACCCTCCTTCATGCGTACATTGTTGTAGCCCCAGCGGATGTCCATTTTGGAGTAGAATTTTGCACTGCGAAGCTTCTGGATGATCTCTTTGATTAGCGGAAGAGGATAGCGATTCTTGATGGTAGCTTCATTTAATTTGCGGTAATCCTGGACAGGGCGGAGTTTGCCATCCTTCTTCTTGACGAAGAAGAATGGAGATGCGAAGGGAGATTTAGATGGGCGGATACGGCCCGTGGATAGGTTTTCCTCGAGGAAGGCGTCAAGTTCTTTTTGTTCTTTTAAGGAGAGTGGGTATGTTTTGCAGTCGACCTTGTGATCGCCTGGTTTTAACTCGATCGCATGGTCCCATGGTCGTCGAGGAGGTAGTTCGTCAAATGTTTCCTTGGCGAATACATCACGGAATTCATGGTATTCGGATGGGACTATTTGTTCAAAAGGAACTTCTTGTTTCCCTTGATTGGCGGCGGCAGCAAGATCTGTTGCCATTGTTGCAATATATTTGTTTTCAACTTGAAAGATGCGGTCGTCAGCCTCTGCATCGTCATACTCCCACAGAGGCATGGTTTCGGTTTCGAAGCTAAGTTCCTTTGTCTGCCAGTCGATGCGGGGGTTGTATTGGCATAACCAGTCGAATCCTAGGAAGACCGCTTGTGACAACAGGCGTGTCACTGAGAAGGGAATAGCGGATTGGTGGTCTCCAATAGTCACTTTCAGGTCCACGTAATGCGTGATTACTCCTTCAGTGTTGGCGGTTCCGTCGGCGTTGTAGACTGGTATCGCTCGGGGGAGCGGTTTCTGTTCTAGTTCGTGCTCTCAAACGAAATCGATGTCGATGGCTGAAGCCATGCACCCTGAATCTATAAGTGCAATAGCTTCTATCTCATTGCCTGAGTTTGTTCCGAGGATAATTGGTATCTCAAAGGCATTAGGAGAGGGTTTCTTTGTTTGATATCGGGGTTTCTGAGTTAATTCGAGTAACATGAACTCGGCTGCGTCGTGCGAGGCATTCCGGAGGTCCACGATTAGCTCAGCGTTTACCTCGGAAAGGCGGGTATTGTGAACGAATGCTCTTAAATGAGTGATGAGGCGTTCATCAGGGGTGTCGTTGGCAATTTGCTTGATCCATTGAGTGGACCAAGGCTTGACTGTGGACTTTCATCCGCGATCCTTTCTTGTAAGGATGGTGCGTGGTGGAGTCGTTTCCTTTCTACTTACAATCTCGGTTTTTGTTTGCCGTTTGATTGCATATTCCCCGGACGGAATAGAGGCTGTAATGCCCAAGGGGGACGAAGGTACATTTGGCTTTTGCATAGCCGGCAAACTAGGACCGAGGTTGTTTTCGCAATCCAGGTCTGAGATCTCTTCTACGTCCAGAAGAGAGAATTTGTTAGTAGAGCGTGAAGGGGAATTAAGCACGGTTTTTGGTACCGCCGTGCCGTCCTTAGGTTTGGTAACTCAGGTGCCCCTGACCGTAACATTACAAGTACAAATTCTGACTGGTGACGTACCTTGAGAACGAGGCGATCTCATTCCTTGTCCTCTGCGACAAAATCCATTTCATCCACTTCTCGAACTGCGGTTTCCAACTCTTCCAATGTCGAGTATTCAATGTCGAGTCCATGGACTTTGATATTCTTTGAGCCGGAGCTCTTTTGAGGGTGGGCGGCACAAGGCCATGTGGATGTCTTGCCTTCTTTGGCACACCGGAAGCAGGTTCCAGTTGCTCGCGCTTGGGACATATCCATTGGAGCGCCTCGGCCTCCAAAGATGCCTGTTGTCTCTGGGATCGCAGTGTGAGGTTCGACAAATCGAGTAGGGAATTTGACTTTAGGTTGGGGTGTATCGCTTGCGATTCCTTTCTTTCGTTCTGCAATTTCTGACAGTAAATGGCCGGCGGCAGTGAGTCTTCGACACCATTCGTCATAGCTGCTGGCATATTTTGTTGTCATTTCCATGTCGGATCGTTCGACTTGTTCGACGAGGGCGTTGCAGGCATTTGTTCGGAGAAGTCGCACTAACTGTCGTCCGTTGGTAATGTCGGACCATTCTGTGTGCATGATGAGGTTTTGTTGCTTGTTGATGAAGTCTTCGATGCTCATAGATCCTTGTTTAAGGTTCATCAACTCGGTTTCAGCTCTTGATGCTTTGTATATTGGTTTAAATACTGGATCAATGAAGGTGCGGAAAAAGGCAGAGGCTGAGTAGTCTTCGTAGTTGAGGTCTCTTTCGATCAGGAGCATGGCGAATTCTTCGGCAGGTCCGTCGGCGCAAAAGCCAAGGAACATCTTGATTTCTTCAGCATGGGTAACCGGTCTCTTGAAACCTAGTAAGTAGAGTTTGAACTTTGCTCTCCACTTAGTATAGTCTTCAGGCTTTCCGGTGAAGGTTGGAGGTTTTTCAACATATGACTTCCCAAGTTTGAGCGATTCTACATCTGGTGACTTGTCCTTTTTCTTTGGCATGACGCCTGGTACGGTTGGAGGCGTGGCGGTATGAGTTCCGTATTGTGCCACGTGTTGCGTGTACTCAGCGTATTGACTGCGGAATTCTGATAAGGATATAGCCATGGTCCAAGTGCGTGGAGGAGGTGATAGGGGATCGGAGGTAGAGGGTTGTTCGGTTGCCATGACTCGAGGGATGTCGCTCTGAGAGGAAGCGTGACTAATGACGGGTGGTGGATAAGGATAGCCAACTGGAGTGGTTCAGTCTCCAGAAGACAGGTGTGGTGGTCTGCATGGTACACGCGGGGTATGTTGGGGTGCAGGGTCATCCGAAATGTTGGGCGAAAAACTGTAAAGAAAACTACTTTATCTCTTTTTTACCACTCTTCCTTTTCCTTGTTTTCGGCCTCTGAAAAGAAGGTTGAGTGCAGCGCTTTATCTGGTGGTTACCCGGTCGCAAGCACTTATGCGGGATGAGGGGATTGGGATTGGAGCGGAATATGCATGGGAGTACTGGGTGTATACGTTGAGTCTGGTAAGCTGGGTGATGAGCTCGATGTCTTCCCAGAGATCACGCCAGTATGGATCAGTAATCGGAGTTGGAGGAGGTTGAAGTAAGATTTCTAGGCATCGTTGTTCGATTACGCCAAGTCGATGTGACTGGATAACCGGGTCCGATATGCCTGGTGGCGGGCGTGAGAGCGATAGGAGAGAGGGCGGCGATGATGTATTGGTTGGATAACTCAGGGTCATCAATGACTGTTCCTTCATCGGAATGAAGCGAAGGTTTGTAGACAGTATGTTTGTCTTCGGAGGGTTCCTCTACGTCTGTCGTGGAGCATAGGGGTTGGAGAGGAGGGGGCTGCTGTGGTGCTGGCACTAGGGCGACAGGCTCGACAGCGATGATATGGAATGCGAGTTGGAGATAGGTGAGGAGAAAGACTAATACAAGTCCTTCTAAGAGCGTGCAGGTGGTGCAGACCAGGTCCAAGGTGGATGACAGATAATCCAGCGTACGATCTTCCTAATCAAGCTGATGATGAGAAAGAACAAGGCGATGACTTCCTCGATGGCTCAGTAAATACACCTGGCGTAAACCGTTAATGCCGGTGATGGGAGCCTAAAGACTTGTTGCCATCGATTTGTACGGCGAGGACACTCTGCTGCCAGTGCGATAACTCAGCGACTCAGACAGCCAGAGGGCGGGACGTAAAGCAGGGAGATGAGGTGTCAACGAAGTGTTGACCGTCATAGTACAACGGGGTGCGAACCACGGCGAAGGTCAGGGTAGGAGCCAGTGTGTATGGAGGGATAGGTGGTCGATGAAGTATGAACGACGCAATGAGCAAGGTGTGAATGACAGCGATGTCGGGTGGGCAAGGTAGGAAGGTTACTTTCGGTTTTATATCAGGACTCGATGAAAGGTCCTAGGTTGCCCTAAGGTTACTCGCAAAGACAATGAATAAACCAAAAGTAAGGAGCTCCTACGATGAGCGTCCGTCTTATATACATGAGTACGTGGTCCGTGCACATGATATAGGGCCGGTAAGATCTCCTACTATGGTAATAGTCCGTGGAACGACGATAGAACATCGTGGAATAATATCTGCATGTGATAGGGATGAGTGAGAAGTCACGTGAGCATGTAGGTATGAGTAAGCAAAAAAGATCATGACATCTAGACGGCCATCGTGGAATTCGTGCCGGTTCGTTATCAGCATGCAGGAGCTGTACACAAAGGATGTGCGGTGTGGAGGCATTAAAAGTGCATTTGGCTTGTTGGGTTCTCGCATACTACTAATCACAAAAAAAGAGAGAAAGTTTATATTCCATTATAATCGATTATATGGCATTTTGGGGCATTTTGTATAGCCACAAAAATGCTATATAATCCATTATAATGGATTATAAACTTTCTTCCCTTTTTGTGATCCGGGGGCCGTAGGTGTTGAATTGGTGATCATGTTTGCGGACGTGCAGCCTAATATCGAAGAAATACCGGTGGAGGTAACAAGGGTTGGGACAGTCAGGTTTCATCTTTTTGGGGGGTAAATATGTAAGTGCAGTAGATTGCCGTATTTTGTGGAGGGACAGATTCTCCGCAAAATTATCCGCCGTGTATGTAAGACGTCAACTTTTAGAGTTTGCTTAGAGTCGCAGAGTCCGCGCCCGCCGTCGAACATAAGGAGCGCAAGAGCGCCCGCTACTAGAAGTGTTACCTTCAAAGGCAAAAAATTGCTTAGAGATACTGTCATTGATGACGGGAGGGAATTAAAGGTCCTCGGTAGGGCATCACACCCTACACGCACTCAACAATGTGAACTTGTACATCCAGTTTGTAAAAGCCCTTCCGCACCGCGTTAGCCACGTGCGTTCAACCCCGGCGTGGGAAGACCCCACGCGCTTTCTTTTTCAAACGTACTTTGGCTTTCTTGCCGTCTTAGCGGGGCGATCAGCTTGGTTTCTGTCGAGAATCCAAACGTCGTCTCGAAAAGAGCAGTCTTTAGTTCCGAGTCATGTCAATAAACCGCTCCTTTCAATCTTATGGAGCCACTGCCGCTGGCAGGTGAGCAGATTCTCACTGACTGTCGTCAGTACATGTCGACGTAAACAAGTAGTTCTCTTCCTCCACCGCCCTACCCTGGCTCAACGGAGCAGATTGTGAATGGTTTATACTATACCAGCACCAGTTTTCCTGCAGCGGATCCACCCCCGACGTAAGTATAGGTATTGCTTGACACTGCTCGTCATCTCAAAGCAACAATTTGCCTCCTAGGATCATGAATAGACTCGCACGCGGGATACGGAGCCGATGGTTCCTCGTGTTCTTGACGTTCATAGTCACCCTAGGCGTTTGCATAGGGACGATGCCAGTCACATATTGCAACGATCCTGCGGATTCTCAAGTGCGCGAACGGATTCGGGAAGATTGGAGCAAGGAGTTGCTCGCGCATGAAAAGAAGGTTGCTGAACGGGAGGTTATTAAGGCGCGATGGGCATGGGAAGACAAACAACATGCAAAACTTGTTCGCGAATGGGAAGAAGAACGCATTGAGCATGAACGCGACTTGGAAGAGCGTACACAACGGGAGGAAGAGATACACAGGCTTGTAAGGGCGAGATGGGCATGGGAGGAAGAGCAGCACACAAGGCTGGTTCGCGGATGGGAGAGAGAGCGCCTTGAACATGAACGCGAGTTGAAAGAACGTGCTCGGAAGGAAGAGGAAGAGCGTGTCCGACTTAATCTATTCTGGGGCCACGTGCAGGCGCAATGGTGCAAAACATTTGGAACACGAGAGTATACCGCAGTGCTCATGAATTTGCCAGCAAACTGGGGTTTGCGTGTAGAAGCATGCAGAGCCACGCCGCTCGAGATTCATGGGATTTCACATCTACCGAAGACGTGCGAAGATAGGGTACGAGGTTTTCCCTTGGGTCGAGATAACAAAACTTATGTGCATTAGGGATTTGATGGCATGGTAGGCGTCTTCGAAGTCAACCAGCAAGAACCGAAGTGTACATCGTTCTGGGACTCGTATAATGACAAGGCGAGTTAAGCATCATAAGTCGTTGTATGCAGCGCTAAAAAGGATCTAGGGATGCACCTTTCCGGGATCTGGGAAGAAGGTAAGACTTGATTGCTCAGAGATCTCGTAGTCCCACTGACAACTTTGATCAGTTTGTCACACAGAAGCTGGAGAATATTCCAGAAGACAGCGACTGGGAAGAACTCTGTACGACAACGCCAACTCATTTTGGCCTTTTGGACTTTCCAGGTGCTCAAGTATGCATTAATTCCGTACGTATATTTTTTTAGAAGCCGTAAATCAACTCAATTAACCCGCGTGTATGTAGATTTGGGGAAAATATGGTCAGTGGGAAATAAACGACCTCAAATGCTAAAGTGCTTCCTCTTGTTCCGAGTTGGTGTGACGGTCGCAGTTGATTCACATAGTATGCTCTCGCTTTGTATTTACACGTGTTTCACGATCCATGTAACAATAGCTGCATCTGACTGAAGACCAATCCTTGAACGGACGTCATTGTAATCAGTAATCGATATCTGAGTGACAGATCTGAAAAATGTAAGGCGAACGAATTCGTTACCGTCAATTATGCCCTTATTCCGTAGCTTCGAAGCTGGTATTCACGGACAAATGGACTCGCATCACTCCGACTTATAAGAACCGATTTTGATCGATTATATATGACCCATACACGAAGGAGCATCATAACTGGCGTCATGCAATTTAAGGGTTACATTCACAGACGGATCGCTCACAGTCAGTATGATTAAGACAATTTCACCTTGAAAGCGATTATGGGAAATGATATATTAACCCGAGAACAAACATTCTCACAACTCAGGCTGTTTGATGTGTCGGGTCGACGGATTCTTTTTGATAAAGATGGGAGATGCAATGCCTACCTCTGAAGACACGAACAGAATTAAGTATGAGCATTTGCCAGCTTATTATATAATTATTAGTAAGGATGCATAAAAACAAGGAGAGACATGCCAGCAAAGCCACTCAACCTGGCAAGCAGAATCGCTTTCAGTATACGTCTCGCAACCACCATGGATTCATGGATTATAGACTCACGCAACAAAGACAAGACCGCAATTACGAATCTACGACTCATTGAGTATCTCAACAAATGCTGCAGAACCTGAGGCATACGATAACAAATAGAGTCGTTACCCAGGTCCGAGGTTTGCTCTGCCGTTTAATTATCAGAAACGTTTCCGTTTAACAAAAAAAAATCGTTGCTGACCCAGATGTGTTCTATCTGAGTATAATCAGCAAGTCTTACAATATCTCGGGATGCCAACGATACCTCTTTGGAGAATGTAAGGACTGATAACACACCTAGAGGTCAGTAACGTTGTAAGGAGTCTTTACAACGCACCGTGATCATATCCGATAGCAACAATGATAACGACTACATATAGCGACTCGTTATCTATCTTCAGTGTGACTAGTATGCGTGGACGAGCATACAGGATCCGTAGTCATTCATTCAGGGCAGTCTGTACTAAATGGTCTTGTTGAAAATGATGAGACGCGTGGGAAAAAGAACGATGTAGTGTGGTGGGAGTGGAGTCTCCTCAGGCTACCAGGTGCTACATGTCCTTCTGGGATATACCTAAATACCAAGAGAATGTTCCACAGGATGGCCAGTTAAATTGATACGAACTCTAAAATCAACGTAGACTCTAGAATGCCAGAAAGGCTTTCATTGATCTGATACGTTCCTGAAGAACAGTTAAGTTTTGGACCTCGGCACCTAGTTCCATCTGACCGTGAAAATTTTAGGACGGCCTTCTAGTGCCATCATTAAAAATTAAACAGTCGACGTCCCAGCTGATTGAATCTTGGTTCCATGTGCCTATGCCATTCTGCTCTGGAAACTTGAAAGTATAATGACGACTGCCTGATGCGGCCAGCAGCCACGATTAATTAATTAATGCATCATTCAAATATTCATGGCTGTCCGTGCAAGGTTGTTGGCATCCACCAGCCGTTGATCCATCTTTCGCACCTACTCACATTATATCCCGCGAACACAGTTCCCTGTGGGGAGTGGGAGGGCGCTCGGCTGCCAGACTAGTTTGTTAGCCTGGTTTGAAAGCCTAGAGCCGAAGGGAGTTGTGTTAAAAAAAAAAAGGAATCTCTGTAGTAGAGGAAGCGCACCTCTCTGCTTTTGTGGTGCGACGATTGTAGCTCGACCCGCGTCCGCATCGGCAGGACAGGTAAGCACGATCCTGTTCGCACAGGAGTCTTGACCGGGAACGAAGAAAAAAATCCAGAGAAGAAGCGCGAAGACAAGGAGAAGAAGAGGGAAAAAGGTGGGTCCTTGCATCAAACGTCTGTCACGTTCTCGTCTTGTTATGTAGTCACTGCAGGTAGATTAAACTCAAATTTCACAGGGGCTCTAGGTATTTGGAGATGGATGCGAACAGAATGGACCTGTTGTAGTTCCTGAATTCGACATTTGAGTAGACTGTTCGTCAATTGTAGGGGAAAATCATTGAGTCGAATTTCATTTAGTATTGCTTGAAAGCTTCAGTTGCTCAATCGCTGACAAGTGCGATAACATTGGACTCCGCGTCAAATCTCCGTATTTGTTGACTCTGGATTGCCAGCCTGAGTAATTTCAGACATACCAAGCGATGGCGCAGGTTGGGAGTCAACTGGTGTCGGACTAGCGCCATTCTTTGCTTGTTGCTTCGCCACCCGTTGATCAGAGTCATCTTTGTTAGATGAAGAAGCCCCACAGCAACCTTCTTCACCAGCGAGTGCTACGTGAAAAAAGAAAATCAGCGATACCTGGGAGGCCATAGGCAGAAATACGGACGCACGACGGATACAGCCCACGAAGGCTGTGTAGAGACAGAGGCCTTAAAAGGGGGGTGAGCGTGTAGACCAAGGTGATGTTGAACAATCCACCAACCGCAACAGCTTATAATACTCACTGTGTCGTCCATTGCAGAGACGGTAAAAAAAATGATGTTCCAGCTCGAGACTGAGTCATTTTATGCTCTACTTTCCACTGGCCTATCAGGGGACCTTGATGGAAGGTACCGGATTAGGGTCGAACGAGGCTGTCCACCGTTATTATAAGTACTATGCAACTCGTTCAGCTGACACCATCGGCAATGTCTGGCTCCGAACCTCAGTGGACCTTTTCACACAAGTTCTATCTTGATTTTAATGCGGTGGCTTCAGGTCTGATCTGCCTAATACGTGCTACCCTTGCGCTCTGACGCATAGACCTTGTAGAGCTGACCTCTCGCTTGAATGCGATGAAGGGCAGCCGTGATTTAACATCAGCCACGTTGCAGAATATAACATCGGATCTCTCGCGATTGACCAAAAGCCTGAGTGATGCTACTGGGAGCCTTCCGAGTTATGATCAGAGGCAGTGCGAACTCGTGAGTCCTACGCCTTCCTGACCAAAGGATTTTTAGTCATCCTCTCAGATAGCAGCTCAAGATGCTGGAGAAAAGTATCGAAGAGCTTCGCGGTGCTTCAGCTTGTGTACCGACGTTCTCGTTCAAACGGAAGGCTGCGAAAACGAGACCGCCAGTGGAATGCGCACCGGTCGTCGACCCTCCTGCTTCAAAGCCACAGACAACACTGATCGGCTCTGCAAAGACCTTGGCTGGGTTCTCTCATCGTTATCTAACCATCCTCGACGTTCGCTCCCCTAGTTCCTCTGCCGAATTCTCGATATCCGATCTTGACAATTGTATCGTGAATCTGCTGTCTGGTAACGAAGATCACGCGAAGATTACTGCGTTCTATGTACAGCGGATCTCGAGATCCATTATATTGTTGCCCCGGATCGCCGGTAGTATCATTATTCATGGTCTGATGGAATGTGTGATCGTGGTTGGTTGTCATCAGGTAAAGTAGACGTCTTTCGGTCTTCCGTTGCTACCAGTCTCAAATATACAATCCTTGTTTTCTAGTTCCGCATGCACGACTCAACGGCGGTTGATGTCTATCTCGACTGCCTATCAGATCCGATCATTGAGCATTGCTCGGGCATTCGGTTCGCAAGTTACCCGAGCGATCTAGTTCACGGGGAATCATTCCAGGTTTGTTCCTCGCTTATCATAGTATAACGAGAAATCAAATGGAAATACTACAATAGGGCGCCAAAGATGTTTCGGTGAAAGATTTTTCTCATATTTTGCCGACGCCGTCGCCAAATTGGAGCCCGCTGTGGGAAGGAACGGAAATATCTTGGCCTATCATTGTTCTCCAAGGCCAAACATTGCAAGAAGAAATCGAAAGGATGTTGTCGACTTCCGGCCGTTGAATACCCAAGTACATGGTTGTCGGACGTATGCAACCCATTAGATAGCTTTACCATCCGTGACAGTGTAAGTTCGACTGCTGGCTCGGTTAGAAGATTAAGATGTCGGTAACTTAAGGACGCAGCTCATCAGACATGACGACACTATATTTAATGGTTGGTACAGTGGAGGGAAATAGCAGACTTCTAAGATACAGAAGACGATGGAAGCGTATCAGCGACCGTATCTGGAAATCAGGCATCAGGCAAGGTCGTAGGACGTCTCGAATAGGGACCCACTTCTGAAGCTCCCACTCGCGGTTATCTAATGGACAGACGTTCCTTGTCTTTAGCCATCGTGAGATGCAGTGGAAATGGAAGGCGTGCTAGGAGTGGCTGAGTTTCCGGGAACGGCAGCGAGATAAAAGTGCGTACGTTACAAATTCCCCAAGCTGCATTACACTCGTCTGTTGACGCTGATACTTGATTTGCCTGGCAATCGATGCCTGACGGGGGTCAGGGGAGCCTAAAGCGTGGCAAGAACGCACGCACAAAGATCCATGATGTGGTTGCGACAGATGGCACAATTGTCGACCACGATGTCTGCGTCTGTGTAAGGCTAATCTAGCGAAGAGTGAGTAGACGTGCTCACCCCAAGCCCAGAGTGCTACAGCATTCCACTAGAGGGGGATCAGAGAGGTTGGCGACAAGGTTGGTAGTGTGAGTACCTTTTTGACTTCGAATCTCTTCTTGTCCTTGCTGTCGTCCTTTGCGTTCTTCGCCGACCCTGCCGCGGGGGGGTCCACGTCCATATCGTCGGCCATGATGATGGTGTCGAAAGAGCAGCACAGTGGGAACAAATTACCTAACAGTGTAGCGATCACGTGATCTGACGCGACCGCGGTTGAGTCGACCCTAAACTCAGCGTTGGTTCAGTTTCGACCTCCACCGTGGCGACGGTTTGCTGATGACTACTGACCATGTCTGCTTACAGTTCTAGTGCTGATCCGAGGTCTCCTCCCTACGGGACTGCTACGTTCTCGTCATTTACCAACTCACAGACTATTTTCTCCCCTTCAAGATACTCTTACACGGGCTCTGGTGCGTGTCCGCACCCGCGCTACTCTCATTTGCATCCGACCTCTCTCCAGATCCTCCCTCGAGTTCCTCAGATAGCGACGGTGCAACATCAGATCGGCACATGCGCCGTGTGAATGTCTCCCCGACTAGGTCTGGCGGTTCCTACGACTCATACGTCGAAGAAAACTCCATCGAAGAAAGAGCCGAAGTCGAGGCAGCCTTGACCGATGTCGATAACGAACTTGACAACACGGAGGACATGCTCACAGAGTGGTCTCGTGGCCCCGGACCGTCGTCCTACACCGCAACAACCCCATCTTATACAACCAGCCTCGACACGTATTCTATCTATAACCGCGAAGGCAATCGCTTGAGCACAATTACAGAACGTACTGAAAACATCCCGTCTCGTCCTACTTCCTACCTGCGTGACGGTGCACGACCTGCGAACCCCACTCCTGAAGGACCACGCCATTCCGCCCATCGTGACAGTACCGCATCCCCGGGTCATTTTCACAGTCGATCTGTGACAGACTTGACGTCCGAAAGACCTGTTGGAAGGAGAACTGGCGACCTCATTGCTTTTTTTGAGGATCGAGCGTCACCTTCCGAGACTTCATTTAGCCATTCTCGCACTTCTTCAATGCCAGGCAACCGCGCCCACAGCCCACTCTTTCCACACAGCCAGTCCACTCCATACATCAGTAGCACGGCTGGTTATGGCTATACCACAACAGGCTATGGGACGTCAACCGGGTACCTTTCTCGTCCCTCGTCCCCCGCGAAGAGCAAAGCCGGTTCGGCCATATCTACGTCATCTTCCGTCTCAGAACCCTTATCGTCTTCCTCTCTTTTGGCGCCACCCACTAGAGGCCTGACGACGACGACGAGGAGTGGCACGCAGTATACTCCCAGTGACTTTGCAAGTACATTTTCCAACACCTTCGCTGAAGCAAGGAGCACGAGGAATTCTTCCGCCTTCTCGCCCGTGGTCTCACCCTTACGTCGGCCACAAACATCTCCACGCTCTCCTCTTACTTCGGTCCGTAACATTGTTCAGGCTTGGAAGGATCGCCCCGCGGACCTTGGTAAAACTCCGCGTAGCGAGTCGTCTGCCTCTGTTTCTGTGGTTCCAAAACCCGATGGTACTTTTGGCCTTCGTAGGCGCCCCTCACGACCCGAAAGGGGCCAGCAACCTGCTTTCGGGGCATCGGGCAGTAATCAGAATCCACCGACGACGCCAAAGAGCTCCAATAGTATGATCCCTCCTCCGTTTGACATGACTGAGCTGGGTGCTTACGCACGAGATAGCCGCGAGGTTTGTGTCAACATCTGTTTTATTTACTACTACTAACTAAAGTGAATAGCCACTCCGCAAAGGTGACCTGTGGTTTCTTAATGTACACTCTGGCCCCCCATATAACTGGCAACGTTGCGAGGCATTGCTGTATCCGCACATGTTGTTACTGTCTTGGATTGCTTCTGGGGGTGGTAGAGGTGTTGTGACCTTGGATCTATACAATTGTACCGAAGTGCGCTCTGTGCCCTCTCCAAGCCACCCAAGCGCCAGGGAGGATGTTGGAACGATCGCCGCTCGCGCTCAAATTGCTGAGGGTGACTGTCCTCCCCTGATGGAGTTATTATGTCCCTTCCAGCTTCTGTACAGCGATGGTGTCGAGCGGCTAGCTGCGGAAAGCGCGAGAGAAAGAGTTCGTTGGGTCAGCGCGATCTGGTTGGTCATTTTTCTGGTCCCGCAAATCATGCCTTGCTAATGATCTCTTAGGGAGGCGTTGGATCGATCTGTTACTCTACCGAGCCGTTCAGAGCCCGGTTCTCCGGTAGGTTCCATTAGAACGATCCGATCTATGACGAGCAACAGTGCTAGTGCCTCGGCGGCTGGCTCGAGCTCCGGTTCGGCGTCAACCGTATTCGTTCCACCATTGCATGCTATCCCCAGTCTGTCGGACCTGTCGGACTCTTCCAGCACCGGTTCGCTATCTCGAGCCCCGTCGTTTCCCCGTCACCACACACGCACTGCAGATGATACTGCTTTGACTAATGTCTACACTGGTGGCCCCCGTGTCATTGCACCCAGTCGAAGCAGTTCTCTACGTCGCACAAGTTCACTCACTGACCTTGACGAAGAATTTGCCTCTGCTGTCAGTCGAGCGAGGAATGCGAAGCCGGGTCTTGGATTTGGTCTGAGTCTTGTTGGCGGCGTTATTCTTGGTGATGGGTCTCCCGTGACGGTCTCAAGCGGCCCTAGGCTTGGTGGCGAAGTGCGCATCACCCCGCCACCTAGTGGTAAGACGAAGATACACGCCTTGTCTGAAATTTCGGACGACAACTTCTTCTCTGCGGGGTCGAGGACGTCAAGCGAAGCACGCACTGCTCCAAATTCGTTCTATACCATGTCAAGCTCTTCTGCGTCATCATCCGACGAGCGTCCTACTACGTCCGGCCTTATAACCGACGAGACAGCATTAGAGTTCACGTCCGGCGGATCTAACACCCAGATCGTGCCTTCGACACTTTCTTACCGGCGTACCGAGTCTAATTCTTACCTGGGTGATTCGCACGACGGGTCGTACACCTACAGCAGCTACATGTCCAACTCATCTTCTTCCTTGTCCAGAAGCCCAGGAATTCGAAGGAGAGGTTATAGTAGGACTTACATTTCCGACAAGGAGAACGTGGTGTCGGGATACACAGCTTCGCAGAGTCGCTCCACGCTAAGTAGCTGGACAAGAAGCCGCTCTGTCACTCCGACTCCTGCGCCTTCCACCGCATCGCTGTCCGCTCTTGAAATTCCGGACTCTTCGGGCAGTGAAGGGTACGAAACTGCCAGCTCCCCGTCGACAGCATCTTTCAGGTCGTTGCCCTCGATCCCTTCTGAAACCGACTACGCGACTGTCGAACAGTGCAAGACCGAAGCATCTACTGAATTTTACACAGTCGGTCGATGTGCTTCTGACATATCGTCCGAATATGTGACTGTGGAAAAATGCAAAACCGAGACGGAAACAGATTTTGTGACCGCAGCGCTTTGTGAATGCGAGCGTACGGAACAATCAGAAACGCACTTCGAGACTGCTTCGTTATGCCAGACGATCCCCTCCGAAGTCAGTACACCGCGCTCGCTGGCGATTGATGTTCCCGTTGAAAGGGCACCGACACCCCCTCCGAAGACGCCCACAGAAGTTCCTTCGCTGCAGTCACCTGAATCAGATATCCTTCCCGACATCACTCCCGAATCTGTACCCCTTCCTCCTTCGGTGGTCAGCCCCACTATCTCGAACGGCAGTCAGGATCTTGGGGAATTGGAATTAGAACATCTAGAGGTAACGGTAGTTCGGCCATCGTCGATCGTCAGCTCCAGCGACCTCTCGATCTCTTTACCCCCTACGGTGGAGTCGAGCTCCGAGGAAGAATCGTCTCGTATGCTCAGCTTGTCTACCAGCGAGTCGTCAGAGTTTGTTATGCGCGATCTTCCTATAAGCGAGGAGAGTCTCGCATCTCCAGGCCCGTTGGCAACTACAGAATCCACCCCTTCCCCTTCTATCCATCCGTCCCAATGGGCTTCAGAAACTGACATATCATACGAGTCGTCCCATCTTCACCCGACGCCTCTCACGCAATCGATTCACATACAGGAGGGGCGCGACGTATCCTTCGAGACCTCGATCATGCGCCCGAGCGTCTCTCCCTTGACCAGCTTCGGAAGTTTGACGGCCGTGACGGAAACGTTCACTACATCAGTGGTATCGACAATCCCAATCCCAATACCTCAACCTCCGCCGTCGCTGCCTCCGCAACCACAACTACCGCCACCACCGCCGCCACAACCGCAACTACTTCCGCCGCCACCTTTGCCGCCACCATTCGTCGCTCGCGATGTTTCATCACCGTCTACCGGACCGGCCCCCCTTTCGCTCACGTCTTCATCGTCGTCTCTGTCTCGCACACCTTCCAGCGTGTCTACAGTTTCTAGCCTATCGACTAGCGCAAGTCTGGTGGAAGATGAGAGTGTGGCAGAGGTCGAGGTGATATCGTTTGCTGACGTCGCCGCGCGTTCGGATGTATCAACGGAACCTTCGCTCTTGTCAAGTCTTCGCTCTGAATCGAGCGTCAGCTCGGTACACTACGTAAGTACATCCTTCACCTCAAGGTTTTCTGTTTACTTATCATTCGTAGTACCCTCATCCGACAATGGTGCCGCTACCAGAATCCCCTGCCCCTGTTTACTCTCCTCCACCATCTCCTGCGCCTTCCCCGAGCCTCAGTGTCAGCACCCCCCAGATGAATCAACCTTCCATTCACTCTGTATTGGAGACAGACACACACACACACACGGAGCGCACGGAGGTCATATCACATGAAATCGACCGTCTAATCCACCACATTACCGAACTAGACAGCTTCAGGGGCCAGGAGACCCAGGAAATTTCTGAAAACGTGCGAGCCATTCGTGATGAGCTTTACGACCTCTCGGAATATGTGCGCAGTAATCTTGTCGTAACGGAAAGGGTCGTTGTTACAGAACCCCCACCACGGCCTGAGCTTCCGGTCATTCATCGTAGAGACCAATCTGTCGTTGCTGCTGAGAGCTCGGAGCATAAAGATCAGTCGGTCAGCGCCATGAGTGTTGCTTCGGAGCCCAGACCTTCGCCAGTTGGACCTCGATTGCGACCGGGATTAGTACCAATTCCACTCTCACCACCGCCTGGTGCAAGATTAAGACCACCTTCACCCGTTTCGACAGTCTTTACGATGGGGTCTTTCTTGTCTTCCCATCATTCGGACGACTTCAGCCTTTTGGGTGCGGATGAAGTAGAACTGGTGGTGCCTCCACATTCACCCGCCTGGGAGTCTGAGCTCTCCTCGCCGTCGACGGATTACACCACCTCAATTATATCGTCTTCTGAACCCTCACCAGGGCCTACACTTTCACTTACTTCGTCGTCATCGTCTCCTACTCCTCCGCCTTCGTCCCCTACCCCCTCTACCGAGTCTACGGATTCCAGCGAGACCGCTCGACCAGTGGAAGGGATTACCATGACTCTCATCCGAGACATGCTATCACAGGTGCGGGAACAGACGTCCGCGCTCTGGGAAGGGCAGACCTCGACTAATCAAATGTTGGACGAGCTTCGACAGACGAGACCTCAGCTGGCAGATAATACGGAATTTTTCGAAAGGTTCCAGCGTATTGAATCACTAATCGAAACGTTGATCCGTGCCCAGGAAACACAGCAACATGAACGGGATGTTGTCGAGGAAAGGCGAACCGTAATCGCCGATACGAGTCATTTAACGCAAAGAGTAGACGAACGTAGGGAAAGAGAAACGGTAGAAAGGGAATCTGTCACGGAATCGGAAGACTCTCGTGCCGACGCCGATAGTCTCCTTTCTCGCTGGAGGTCGATGATGGAAGGACGGGGCCCAGGGCGCATGCCTATTCATATGCCTACACCCCGCCAACCTGGACTTTCGTTGGACGAACAATTGATGGAACTTCTCAATGTACCCCCTGCACCAGTTCCTTCGGATATTCAGCCACCGCCGCAACTCATTCCGTTCGTCTATCAGCCCGCTCCAAGGCCATCCCGATCGCGAAGCACAAGTCCAGCGTTGAGGCGAGTAGATACTGCACCTCCTTTCCCGCCACAATCAATATTTTCCCCGGATACATATCATCCGCCCATTCGACAGCCTAGATCGGCTAGACGCCCTCTTTCACGTGCTAGAACACGCCATGACACACCCCCTGTCATTCCCGAGCCTATTCTAAGCCGCCCCCCAAGACATCATACGCCTCCAGCAGAATTCTCTACTCATGATATTCCACCGGAGCGACCAGAACCACAACAGCGTGAACGGATTCCAGTAGTTCGCCCTCCAGGGCCAGGTTTGGTCAGGTTTTTGATTACATCCATGTAGCTTTTTTCTGACGTTAATTATTACTATAGCCGAATCTATACGATGATCGCCCTTCGTCCGCACCTGTAAACCTTGGAGGAGTGGAACCCCCTCCTGGATCTTTCAGTTGGTACCGACCTCGGGCTGAGGTATGTTTTGTGCTCGAATGGGAGGTAATATGGCTTATGTTCTTCAGACTGGTGTTGCGCCGCCACCCCGACCAGCTCAAGGTCCAACCTATGTCCCAATGCCTCCAGGTCCAGTGAGTGGTTCGAAATGATTTGTATGATGCATCTGATTAGCTATATCCAAACCCTCAGACTGTGGTTGAAGTGCCACTATTTGACACGTTGATGTCTATTTTACGAGTAAGTATCCTTTGGAAACATTTGAGTAAAACTGACGCTGTTAACAGGAACACCGGCTCGCACAACTTGCCACAGTGGATCAACAACGTGAATTGATGAGGTACATGAGTGGTCTGAATGATTGGCTCGCAAGAGATGTACAGGATCGACAAGCCGAGCTGAGGGGTGTTACCGCCCGCGTCGATCAGCTGAGGGAAGATTTGAGACACATGCATGGACCAGGTCAGCAATAATACTTTCGAGTTCGATGGGACTTGGACGTTGACATTTAACCTTGCATAGCTATACCTATGCCCCAGCCTCTGCCGCAGGGTCAAATGGGACAGCCACCTGAGCCTCTCAACTTGGGTCAACTTCCAGGTGGATTTATCCCCCCTCCTGGCTCTGTACCTTTCCCGGTAGTTCCTCCTGGTCAATATCCTGGGTTTGGTGCTCAACCTCCTGTGATACCTGCGACGGGACGGACAGCAAGCGCGGAGCCTCCTGTTATACCTCACCCTCCTCAAGGATGGGATGGGATGGTAATGCCAGATCCTGCGGATTATGCACCTACGGGTCCCGTCATCCCAGGAACGCCATACGGGAGACGTGGCACCCCGGGCCCAGGTGCATATGTCCCTCATGAACCCGAAGATGAAGAAAGAGTGATACCAACGACACCTACATCTGAGACACGTTCACCACTCCCAGTTCCGGGACGCGATACCATCTTCATTCCGCCATCATACCCTGAGCGTGATTCAAGAACTTCTACGCCTACTCAGGAGTCGTACCACCCGCCTTACAGTCCTGGGGTTTTACCTGTCCCAATCGGTGGTGAAGGTGGACCCGCTGTTGTCCCAGTGATGGCTTCCCCTCGCGAACCTCAGCCTCAACCTCTGCACCCTCATCAGACGATCATTAATATCCCGCCCTCGCAAGGTCCAGTTCCTCCTCCTGGTGAAACGTATCCAGTCGGAGCGCCCCTTATTCGAGGTGACGCATCGGATATAGGAGTCCCTGTGTCACCGTCTATAGGTGTTGCGCCCCCTGTACAGACGCCAGGACCAATTATCATTCACCCTCCACCTATGCCAGAAGCCTTACCCGTGCTTGAATCTCCTTCAAGGCCGCCGGTTGTGCTCGTCCGAAGTGACCCACCGCATAGTCCAGTTCAAGTAACTGTGACCGATCCTGGAACACCGCCTTCGGTGCATATTCAAAGATCCCCTTCCCTTCACGCGATTCCTCAGGCTCCTACGCAGATCATCTTGGGTCCGTCGGCTGGATCGCATTCACGTACTCCTGAGGAACGTGCTCACAGTATCCCACGTTCACCACCTCATGAAGTGTCTCGCTCTCGCTCCCGTTCCCGTTCACCTTCCCGTCATGGAGAACGACGCAGGCGCACCGAGGAGCGTGAGCGCCCTTACTCGCCCGAAAGGGAATACTACGGGCGACGCCGTTACCCTGAATATGAACGATACCCTCGCAGATACTACTCTCCCGGTGGTCACAGATACCGGTACGAGCACGATCGCTATGGTTCACCGGAGCGCCGGAGGTATTATGATTATGATGACTATGACGGACCACGTTATGGGCGTGGGCGTCGTTACGACTATTCTCCTGGCCGCCGTGGTCGAGATGACGATTACTCTCACAGGGATCGGCCAAGAGAGTACTCTCCAGAGGATCCGGGCCGCCGCCGTCCTAGTGGACCATCTGAGTATCCTCCGAGCCCAGAAGATACCGAGCACCGCCGTCGTCCAAGTGGGGCCTCTGAATATCACCCACCTGCAGAACGTGCTATTGAACGACCGCCCGCTCCACCGTCCGAAGTCAGGTCCGTCCGGGACACAGCTGGCACACCGCATCCCCACCCCGTGCCTCCACCTATGTCTCCGCCAGCTGCTCCCACCATTATTCGATTGGGAGGTGGAGATCGTAAGCATGTCAATACATTTGATACTATGTTGCTGAATTGATTCGGCAGATTATCGCCCCTTCTCACCTATACCACCAGGCGACCGTTATCCCCATATGCCCACTGAACGTCCTTATAGCCGCCGACCATCTGCTGCATCGGAACATCCACCAGAACGGGATTATCGTCGACCTTCACCATCTGTAATGGGAGATGAACGAGATCGCCGGACCCCTGGTCCACCGGAAGAAACTATTGAAACACCACGTCACACTCCTGAACGCGCGCCCTCGCGTCGTGCCGCTCCTCCTCCCCCGATTTTGGAAGAGGAGCCTAGACCGCCGAGCGAGGTGATTCCCCACGTCCCACCACCGGCTGAACCGGGCCCACCCGGGTCACCACAGTTACCTGGATCAGATCCCACAGAGTTTATGAACGCTCTGCGCGAGCGAGAGGAACGCCTGGACGAGGCAGAACGTCAGCTGGTCAATATTGCACATGACGCACAGGATGCCGAGGGTCGACGTGAAAACGAGTTTCGTGGTAACGAAGATGCTAGAGAGCGCATCTTCCTTGAAAACGAAGACCGGAGAGAGGTGGAAACGAGACAGCGAGGCGAAACTCTGTTCCAAGAATTGGAGGACCGGATCGCGAATGCACCGCAAATCCCACCGATTCCTGTCCCGCCTCCTCAACCTGCTGAACCGGAACCTTCAATTTTTGAGTCCATTCACTCAGCTGCATCGGATGCGGCAACTCGACACGCTGCTGATATTTTGGATACTGTGCGTATGGAAAGAGAAGAGATGGCACGTGAGCGAGCATTATTGGATGCCGAACGCGAGCGCGAGCATGCCCGTCTTGAAGAGG
This sequence comes from Austroboletus niveus, assembly GCA_038090255.1. Lineage (NCBI taxonomy): Eukaryota > Fungi > Basidiomycota > Agaricomycetes > Boletales > Boletaceae > Austroboletus > Austroboletus niveus. The sequence goes on from JBBPMJ010000066.1 coordinate 89,760, forward strand.
AACGCCGACTCCTCGACGACGAACGAAAAGCTAAAATCGCTGACCTCGAGGCCGAACTCGATCGCACACGTGGTGAGCTAGATAACGAACGGCAGTTGCGTATGACAGAGGCGGATGAAGCAAGGGCGATGACTGCGGAGCGCGACGAGGCACTACGTAGCCAACTGTCCGATCTCACCAACATGATTCAACAAAACCAGGCTCTTTGTGAAGAGAAGAAGGCACTTATGGATGAGCACTGGGCGGAGAAGCAGCGTTGGAAAGAGGAGCGTGATGCACAGATGCAACAACTGATGGAAATGGTTTCACGGATAGCCGACGAGCAGCTAGCTGCTAAACAACGTGAAGAAGAACAAAGAATAGCCAACGAAGGTAAACCTGGTGAGTTGAACGGTAATTTACCTTATCGCTGCAGGACTCAAGTTGGCGGATAGGCATCGAACAAGTCATGGAAGAGTTACAGCGACAGAATGCTGAGCAAAGAGAACTTCTCAACGCTCTGTCAGATAGTGGGTGGCTCACGTATCTCATTAATTTCGACGCTCATTGGAGGATACTCAGGCTGGAGAGCGGATAACAACCGACAGCACGAGGAGACCATCAATGCTGTCCGCGCCACTGCGAACGAACAAGTTCCTTACAACGTCCAAGGCGTACGTGCAGATTTTTCGCTCGTCGTTTCAGGTGGCTTATACCATGTCTACAGTACCTCGATGAATTCAGCAAGGCACTTGCCACTGAAGTTCGCATGCTCTTGGGCGAAGTCGGGAAACTCCGTGAAGAGCGTCGTAATATCCAACAGTGCGTAACCGTTGGACGATAACCCGTGTCCTGATGCTTACCATCATCACAGTGAACTGGGATACCTGATGATAATGAAATCGAAGTATGGTCCGGGTGGAGAATTTGACTCTGAATGGTTTGTCATTATTTCCTCATTCCTTTGTGGTAGGCTCACGTATGTTACAGGAAACCGCCGCCGATGGCAGGAGGGCCTCCCCCAGGCCCACCCCCGCCTCCCGATGTACCGCCTCCACCCCCACCTGAAGAAATTCCGTCCATTCGTCCAGGCTGGCGTACATTTCCGCAGCGAAGCACGCGACGCCGGAAAAGAGATGTAGTGCCTGTTGCTGCTCCCGAGCAAATTCAAGATTCTAGACAAACCCAGTCGTGGTCTACATGGCAGCGTAAGTTTCTCCGTATCGTGGTTCATTTCCAACGTTGGTGACTAACATTGGTTCTGCAGCAAATCCTCATATTGTTCCTACGCCACCGTCTGTTGAGCCCACTCTACTTGTCCCCGATCGTGGAAGTCCTGGCTTGTTTGGCCCGCGTTCGCCCCGTGGTTCATACCATGGTTAAAATCCGATGATCTTGGATGCATCGTGTACGTGAGAAAGTGTTTCGACGCGTACAATTCCCACATGACCTAATGACATCTTATGACATTTGGACCTATCTAATTTTTTCGCTTGACTTCTTATCATTATCTTGCTTCTCGATCGTTTTTTCACGTTATTCTTACGCTCTTTTTGCTCTCTCGCGACTTCGACTGCCGAGTGCCGTGCGCAGGCAAGCGTTTATGGTGATTTCGGGGCGTTTATTTTCGAAACTATGTATGTGGAGCCACGAGTCATGATTAAATTTACCCTATCCTGAGAAGAGACTGGATTCAACTGAATACCAATTGCTGGTTTCCGGTGTTCGATTATTGTACAGAATAAATGGCTTTATATCCTCTGGTCTGAACTCACAATTACCAGTGTTCTTTGCCACGTATTCGGACATTAGTGCAACACAGACGAGCGAGAGACATGAGTCACTGTACCGTAGATGGTGAAGCTGAGTCGGACCCCAAAGTCTAATTGAGGGTAAACAAGAACGTGTCACAGGCCCATCCCAACTTTTTGAGCCCATTCCAGTTTGACGATGCGGGAGAAGCCGCCCAAAAAGCTCCAATAACCCACAATCAGCTAGGCCGTTCTCTTGAAAGTGATCCGCCGGGTGGATGGTGGATCGCTGGTTGCACAACCTCTTGCACGATGAATCGATACGATCAGAAGTTCAACTAGTACGTCACCACTTATGTACCAATGAATGCCGCATGTCATCACTTGGAAATGAATCAGATAAGTCGCCACCGTTTTTCGCGCCCGTGGAATCGCCGACTCTATAACTTGGAGGGTGTTTAGTTGAAGTTGGCTGAATTTCCATTCGCCATCCAGATGCCTGGCTGGACGTTGGTCGGTAACCATCCTACTCAAGGTCGCACCTTTCAACGTCCCTTAGGAAAGCCAGAATGCTGCTTGCTCTTGTCGAGCCTTTCTCATGGTCACTCAGACATTCTGCGATACAACGAAATCCGTCTCTCGAACGGAAATCAAGATGCAGATTTATTTTCAGAAGACAATATCGTGCGTGCCTGGTTATCCACAAAGAGGCGTCACCCGCTCGCAGGCGCTGTCGTACAATGGAAGGCGCAGAGTCCTGATGCAGACTCCGAGGACGATCAAGACAAAGGAAACCAGGACTTGAGTAGCCACCCTCATTTCCTTGTCCGCGAATGCAACCTTTCCGTCCTCCGTCCTGGCGAGATCGTCTTTTTGGGGGAGGTGGTAAATGCTGCAGAGGCCGAAGAGCGGGCAGCCGCGATCATATATGGTCCTCGCCCGCTCTCCAACGACTTGCTCGTCCAAGTTGGCATCTTCCGCGAAGCTGGCTCGGAGGGATCTAGGGCAGACGTCCTGTACGTGATGATTCTCATGTCGCATTGTGTGGCGGATGGGGCATCGAGTAGGGCGATCGTCCGGTGTTTCTTGGACACGCTCGCAAGAGGCAGCTCACAGCCCGAGCCTGCCCAGGTGCCTCTCGAGGACAGATTGGCGATGGTGGTCCCCGTGGCAGAGCTCTATCCCGAGTATTTGCGCGCACTCAGTCCTGCAAGGCGAAGGTGGCGAATGGCTATCGCGGCCACGATCATGCTAAAAAGGTTTTCAAGGAATATTGTGGGTGCTTCCTCACTTTGCATAGAGAAGGTTGACGAATCCGTGTTCGTTATGATATCGTAGGGGGGACACGGCCTTCCCCGTAGGGTCACTTACTCACAACGACAAGATCCGTCTCATGCAGTCCTCGTTGAGACACTGCTTACACCGGAGCAAAGCGCGGCAGTGATTGTCAACTGTCGCAAGCACAAGATCACTTTTGGGAATGCTTATTTGCCACTCGCTCAGGTGGCGATGACTCGGGTGCTCTACCGAATGTACCTCCGAGGTGAGATTTCGGAAGAGGAGTGGACGTTTAGAAAGAGGCAGCCGCACATCAATCAAGGCCAGATCAACATTCGCCCGTATTTAGACAAGGGTTGGTTCGACAAGGGTGGTGGGGGTGAATTTATGGTGTCCATCCATACATACAACTACGAGCTGCCGTTCATGACGCTTGGCGGGACGGACCGTAAAGAAGACGTAGAACGGGCATTACCAAATGATGCCCCGCCGTTCTCTGACCTGCTTACGATCGATCGGTTCCTTCATCGCGCGCAATTGGTCAGGAATCAAGCTGCAGCATTTTTCAGCCATCCGTTGTTCTACGAGTTTCAAGATGTATTCGCTGGTTTTATCACCGAGTTGCTACTAACCCTGGCGACAAATAATGTCGGCGGTGGAAATGGGAACGCGGATATCCGGAAGGAAGTGGGAACGTCATTTATGCAAGTAAGGGCTCATGGGGGGTCTAGCCTTGGTAACGTACGACCAGCTCTGTTTCCCCCACTCCGCAATTTTGATAACATGTGGTCTTAGTCGGATGTGATATTCCCGTTTGAGTATCCCTTACCTTCCACCCATCCGCTCTCGCCCTACTCTCCTGTTTCGCATCCATCCAAAGCGGGCTATACAGTTCCTTTGCCCTGTTCTCCAACTGTCCCAGAAGTGGACATAGCCTCGACAATTGTGGTTGAGTGCGCAAAGACACTAAACCATTCATTTCCAGGGGTCATCTATTTAGGGGCAGAAACCTGGCGCGAGAAGCTGAAACTGTATGTTTATTTCGATGGTAATGTGTACAGTAAAGCGGTGGTGAGGGAGTGGGTGGACGAGGTGAAGGCTGCCGTGTTGTGGTACCTCAATTGATGCGTCATGCCATGAGAGAATGTTCTCAGGCGGCTAGGACATCTAAAGTATCCACCCGGAGTTGCATGTATTTGTTAGGTTGCTACTACTTCGTCGCTTTGTACGTGTCAAATTATTGACTGCTTTAATATTTGGGCGATAGCGAAACCAAAAGGCATGGAACCAAGAAGGAGCCGTGGTATGTTCCTACTAATCTTTCTATCCCGATCCTACGTATCGGCAAGTTCGGAGTAGTGTACATGACGATGATACATCTTACATGCACACCAAAGAATCTTGGTTTACTTGTCTCTTCATAGAATACGACAGGCTGAACCAAAACCTATCATATGTTCTAATTTGAAATTGACTGAGCTATCCCAATCTCCATCGGTGTTTCCTCAAAGACCTCGAGTTCACTCTGCTCGACGTCCACGAACATGACCGACTCAACACCAATGCAAGAAAGTGACATGCCAAACGCGCTATCGATGCCACCCCGGCCGCGTCGCTCATCCCGTGTGTACAGCTCCCGCATGCTGATAACGAACCGAGCAGTTAAGGTGTAAATCGGCACGTATTCCACGACAAGTGTCAACGCAAACTGCCAACCCACTGTTGGAAGTATACTCGAAATGCTCAACAAATCGAAGAGCTGGACTGTCAATATCCTAGTTTAGCCATCGTTAGCTCGACGGTTCGGATGACAAAGGAAGGGATAGAGAGCCGCAAAGAACGCGACGGAGACGTACACGACGAAGTAAAAGACGCCTTGCTTAACGAGCAAGTTCATGTACCGATTGAGCTCCCATCGCTTTGTCATTTGGTAAGTTTGTAACAACTCTCTCGCGGATTTGACGATTGCGAGAGTGCATGTTGCTGCACTGTTGGTGACTTGGAGAATGACGGCTAACATTTGCATTTCCGACCAAAAATGGGAGGGCGAAATTTCCGTTGTACAATACGAATAACTCAGTATTTGACTGTTGAACACTGTGATGGAAAATAAACAGATCGATGTCGGTCAGTTGATCTCAGTACACTATACTTTTTCGGTTTCACGCACCCAACAGATTCTTCGGGTTACCGCCGATGGCGTTTGCGAGGATGAGGGAGACGATCTCTAGCATAAACAACGCCAGTAGAATCACGAGGATCGACCTTGATCGATTATACATGGCCCATACGCGAAGTAGCATCATAACTGCCGTAATGCCATTTAGAGGTTGCATTCGTAAAGGACACGAGCACTCACGATCGGTTGAACAGATAAAGAGAGCAAATGTCCAGCCCCCCATAATCCAGACTATTTCACCTTGACAGCGATTACTATGAGAGATGATTTACGAGCCCAGGAAAACGTTCTCACAGCTGTTTGGTATGTTAGTAGTCTCGTCGACGAGTTCCTTCTGGTAGAGGGAGGGAAGATCTAAAACCTACTTCTACGGACAAGCAGAATTCAGCATGAGCATTCGTCTCTGGTCGGCTTGTCAATGGCAAAGGATGCATACATTTTTAGTAGTAGGGCCCGGAAAGAAGCTACTTCCAACTGATGTCCCGCTTCGGTGAGTGTTCCAAGTACAAACACACGGATAGACATACGAGCAAAGCCATTGCACCTGGAAATCGGAACCGCTTTCAGTATACGTCCCGCGACCACCGTAGACTCCAGACTCACACGACACTGCAAAGACCACTATAACGAGCCTATGACTCGTTGAGCACCTCGACAGAAACTGTGAAATCTAGGGCGTACGAAAAAGAATAAAGTTGATACCCAAGTCCAGGGTTTGCTCTGCCGTTGGGTGATCAGAAAGTCGTCCGTTTGATAATATGTATTTGCTGACCCAGATATATTCTATCTGTTTGGGTCATTAGGAAGCCATATGATATGATCACAGGATAAATATACCTCTTCGAAGAATGTAAGGACTGACAACACACCTAGAAGTCAGTAGCATTGTAGGGAATCCTTGCAACGCACGGTAATCATATCCAATAGCAGTAATGACGACGACTACATAAGCATATTGATTTGTTAAATCTTCAGCTTGATAGCAAGGACGTGTGGGCAAGCATACCAGATACGTAGTCATTCAGGAAAAGGCCATACAGGGCAGTCTGTAAGGAAGAAGACATAGTCATGCGGAATACGATAGGAGGAACAGGAAAAAGAGGGACGAAAATTGGTGGGAGTGTTGTTGACGAAGCCCTCAGGTTGCCACTCTCCACTTATACCGTAAGGCTGAAAGAAGAGGAACGTTCAATCATAATGGCTGTGATCTTACACGTTCTGATTATATGATACTAAGCCATAAGGTCTCGCGTCCACAAATGAATAGGTTGTCAATTGAAGAGCCCGGGCTCAGGTGAACAAATGGAAATCATATCCTCCGTCTGAGGTGGGCTACAGATGTCGATGGAAGGTCCGTGCTGACTTGATGTATGTCTGAAAGTCCTGCGACAAATAATCTTTATGGTTGATAAGGATCGGATGAAAATATTCGAAAGGTACTGCAGTGTGAAAAAGGTATGTATGGCCAAGAATCGGAGCATTAATAGCTTTCGAAGGACCATATGGGCAACTCTCGGATCCATCCGTTCGGCGGTCAGATGGCTCCGAGACTAGCATAGGCGTTTGTCTGAAAAAATATTTATCATTCAGGCCTCAAATAGCGCGAGCTGGTGACGTAGAGGTAAACGCTGTCTCCCTTTCTGATGATCTTTTTGGCATAGCACGTTCTTGTTCTTGGACTCCGCCTCCTGATAGGTCGCACGTTTCGGTAGTTTTTCCTATGAATTGTAGTGAGGCCGACTGGCGGGCGCGGAGTTTAGACTGGGGTTGCCTGAGAGCCTCTCAGGCGCTCCAGCAAGCTTCGCATTTAGAAATGGGTCCATCATGCGAACGTCGTTCCATTCCACGGTATTGCACATCCGAAAATTCGATATCGTTGATGTCGCTGTAAATGCCCGACCCAGAGACATGACCATTGGCGAACCAGCTATGTCTAAAACATGAGAGGCTCCGATTTAGGCGTTTGGTGCTCACCACTTCTTACCTTGGACACTAACCTCCTGATGTCACAAATGGGTTCCTACTGAAGGTTTCCACTAACGCCAAAAAGGATTATTCCCTACCGCACGTTCGATCCCGATTGTTCACGAAGACTTTTTTTATCGCGCTTTTTGTCCTCCATGGATACTCACCAGCGTACGTCAACCGAATCATCACCGTGCCGTCGCCAAAATGCGAAATACTTAAAGTAACATCCTCGTCGATGGGAAGCGCAACACTCACCTGTCAACTTTGGCTTTACCTCCCTGGTGGGAGATGATCGCGGCGGGATTGCCGTTCACTGGTTTCGAAGGCGTCATTGTCAGCGGC
>JBBPMJ010000067.1:0-97090 GCA_038090255.1 Austroboletus niveus
AGAAATCGAGCAATTCCTTTGCATTTTCACCAACTATCATCAGACGGACTGGGCGGAGTGGCTCACTCTGGCCGAGTTCGCCCATAACGATAAATCCCACTCGGCTACTGGCCACTCACCCTTTTATCTCAACTACAGGCAACATCCTTGGAAGGGGCAAACTCTGCGGTGGGAAAGTCATGTTGAAGCAGCTCACGAGTTTGCTGACCAGATGAAAAGAACTCATTCCGAGGCTGAAGCGTTGCTGAAGAAGGTGGCCAATGACATGAAGCATGCTTACGATTGAAAGCGATCCCCTTCTCATAACTATCAGATCAGTGACCGAGTGTGGTTAGAAGCCACACATATCATGTCTGATCGGCCGACGAAGAAATTGGATGACAAACGCTATGGTCCCTTCATCATTCTGAGCAAACATGGCGAAAGCGCCTTTAAATTGCGACTCCCTGCTACTTGGAAATCCATCTATCCTATCTTCAACGAGTGCGTCCTTTCCCCCTATACCCCTCCGGAATTCCCGTCCCAAAAGAAACCCCTACCACCACCTCCTGAGTTGATCGAAGGCTTCAAGGAACAAGAGATTGAAGAAATCCTCGACTCACGCCTACGTCGCAATCAGCTCAAGTACCTCGTTCAGTGGAAGGACTTCCCCTGGGAGGAACGGGAATGGAAATGCACTTCCGAACTCACTCACGCCCGTGAAGCAATTACGGATTTCCATCGAGCACATCCCGCTAAACCATGCCCCACTCCCACTATGCATCTGCGCTTCCGCCCCATCGAAAACTTTACTCGTCCTCATATTCCTTGTCAACTCTTTAACTGGGAAAATGGCACTTTTGAATGCAATCTTAATTATCATTGTGGTTTTGAGGCCTCAGAAGAAGAAATTTGGTTCGATGCTCTCGAAGACTTGCAGGATTGCGAGGCGCAATCCTTACAAGGGGGGTAATGTCATGAATCACGCATTATGGTCTGTGCACCTCCATAGTTCCTGAGTCTTTCTTTCTTGGTCATCTTATGTATATCACGATTGTATTTCGTCTCATGCCCCTTTTTCCCAGTCTTGTTCTCCTCTGTTCTAGGTACAGTGTACGAGTCCCATTTCTCCACTTTACTTAGACCCTCTGTTCTAGTGTTCAAATACACAATGTCGTAACTGCGTGTTGCGAGCTCTAGTGATCCTGACACGTGTCTATGGCCTCCATTTTAGTTTGCACGTGTCATGCAGATAAATGATCAACATACACCATACCGGAAGGAACTCAATACCAATTCCAGTAGTATGTGATAGCCCGCTGTTTACGATGCTACCATCCCCCTACCTCCATTTGATCAGAGGGAGAACATTGTTTCTAAGAACTTGGGCATGTCGCATGAGCATGGTTCTTCTCAACCAGACTGAGAGGATCATCAACGTTAAACCTGGTCATGAAACCGTTTGCAGAAGACTGAGTTGATCGTGGCCTCCTAAATGGTAAGAATTCCAGTGGCGTGATGTGGAGCACAATTTTAGGGGACGCAGTGTTTGAAGTGCCACAGGCATGCCCATGGAAAGCCACAAATCCATGGTATCACCATACCCTTTGAAAGGCTTAAACATGGCATGAAGTGAGAGTGTCGCAAATGTGTGTCTGTGCCCATCGTCTGCCTCGCCCTTGGCATCCATTTCAACCAACTCATAAAGCTCAAGTTCTTCTTCAAGAATTTTCATCGATGTCCCCTAAATAAACTCAAACAGCTCCTCTAGATTGGTGCTCATGGCATGGGGTCTGGTGAAGATCGCATCAAACCAATATTGAGCATACAAATAGGGCCCAGGATATAAACAGATAAATTGATGTGTGGCTAAGCATGTGGCAGGCTGATCCTGTGCGGATGCCACCGCCATGTTCGTGGCCCATGGCTTTGCCGCCGGATTGCCACTAGTCATGGTGTGTTGCAGGGTCTGTCCGCCTGTTGTACTTCAAACCCTGCGGAGATAACCAGAGAAGAGATGGGGTTCAAGTTGGTCGGAACAGCGTGTCATTGCCAGCCATCACTTCTATCAGTTCTATGGGTGAGAGAAGGCACATAAAATCTCCTCAACTTCTCATATTTCCATGATCCAGATAGCGCCCTGAAGATGAAGAAGTACAGCATGTAACGTGACAAACATAACATCACACCGGTGTCGATACGCCTCAGCCAGGGTAGGGATTAGACAATATAACTCACCTGTATTTTTTCGAATTCTCATTCTCTCACGTAGGTTTTAGGTATGAACGATCGTGGAGATGGGAATAGAGTTAATATATATATAAAATCAAGAGAAAGGATACAATAGTTTAATATTATTTTGGATGTTAGGTAAGTGGCGGATGTGAATACTGAAACCGTAGAAACCCCTTCAAGACTGATAAAGATAGACAAGAATGGGGAAAGTAAAGGTGGGGGAAAGTGACAGTCCAGCTGAAACTTACCAGGACATCAAAGAAAGGCAGCCTATCTGTGAAAGTGCACTGCACCACGAGACCGGCGCTGAGCAAGCTGAGCATATTTTCAAACTTTGCTCTTATGCAACTGAGTTTTACTGAAGAATCTTGTGTTTGTCATTGGTCTGCTGGAAGTGTGACATATCTGAGCTGATAGTAATCTCGACTCAGACATTGGATGAATTCCACTGGCAGCTGCTCAATTTTAGAGCCTACAGGTCCATAAAGACGAGCATGTGTTATCAAAATGAATTATTGAACAGTGTATACTCTGAGTGACATATGGCAGTACCAGGGACTTCAAAGGTTGTGCCAAAACGCCTGCGAAACAACTTGCAATTACAGATCTAGGACAGATTGAGAAGCCAGTATGCTACAACTTGAACCGCCCTTGTGGAACACTTGTTGGTGGGAACTTTTGTCATACCAAAGCTGTTTCATCACCGTGTTTGGGTGGATTCGGAGCCAAAGGTTACCATAGTTTTCATTCGCTGGATGATTCTGAACTTATCATGGACTATCTCAAGAATCGATTCCAACTAGTAGAACTTATCACAGAAAAGAGAGAAAGTTTATATTCCATTATAATGGATTATATGGCATTTTGGGGCATTTTGTATAGCCACAAAAATGCTATATAATCCATTATAATGGAATATAAACTTTCTTCCCTTTTTGTGATTTGAACGGATCATCGATTTGACGTGGGTGCGAGTCAATATGGAGTTCTACGGAACTTGTTCCAGGATATCTGCGCTGACCACTCATGTTCATGCGCCAGTCAAGTTTCAGCGTTCGCAGTCGATCCGATCCTGTCAGCACGTAGCGCTGCACGACTTCCTGAAAACACGAGCCTTATCTAGCTCTGGACAAACCCAGAGATCCCCTCTTGTTAGACAGATTGATGCGAGTCACTCGCATAGACCGGTGCCGACTAGCTGAGACGCCTGAAATCAGACAGTGCACGAGCGTTTCTCCGATATTCGGTTTCCAGGGTAACTTCTCTTCGCTAACCAGGGCGTGAGTTGTAACAAGACTAGATGTCGCACTTCTGCCAGATGATTCTGCAGCCCCCGAATCTGACTCACTTCTGTTGGTAGTGTTTTTTGGGTTGGACGACGGCATCTATCGTCGTGAAATTATACTGGGGTATACAAGCCCGACATAAGAAATCCTTGTCAACCATATTTGCATGACCTGAAGGGACTAGACAAAACTATATAAAGAAAGACAAGAAAGGTATAACTTCAGTTGTTGTCCGACTCGGTGTAAGCCGTCGACGCGAAGCCAATCTGGCTTTTGGTGGTATCAAAGACGCTATAGTAACGTTCACTAAAGAGAACGTGTCTTCAGCGGGACAAACCAAGAACGAGAAAAGTGTACACGCACAGGAAGGCATACCCGCTGATAAAGTCGAGCCCGGACCCAGAGTAAAATCCAATGTCGTAGACGATGAGATAAATGGACTTGGAGCTACCTCCGATCACCGTATTAAGGGACCGCGGCCAGATTTGTGCGTTACGTGTGAGATTATACGCTTTCCCACCAATATTGAACGAGAGCGTCTTGAGATTGGCGTAATCTGACGTCGAGATCTTGAGCAGACCAGTCTCAAAGTCGAGCGTGCCATTAGTTGCGGACTGGTACTTTACGAATGCGTCTGTGGAAACATTGGATTTTAGAACAGTCTATCGATAGCACTCAGAAAATAACCTACCCGTGGCGATAAGGATTAGTGTAGTGCCAGTGTCGACGACACCAGCAGTCTCCGACAGGATTGTTTCGTTGCCATAGGTGATCGACTGGTCAATACCCCAGTATTCAGACGCAGGGTGAGTCGTCGTGAGTGAGACATATTGCACGGAGCTGGTAATAACCGAATCGTTCACACCACCAAAGGTGAGTATGCCACCGCTGTTGGATTCTGATGCCGGAACGTAATAGACACCGAGCACGTCTTCCGAGATCGTGCCCTGCGAACGAAGATTATCCGTTACCGTAGGGACCAAGTTCGTGTTATCGACCGTGTTCGCAGTAAGGCTGGTAGGGCCAACGCCAAGAATACCATCAAAGCCTTGAAATCCGGAGGCCGACTTAGCAACCCCGATAGACTGGTTCTTGATGACCAAGCTAGAACCAAGCGTGACGGTATCCAGATATTCCTCGCCAGAGAATGCTCCAGATCCATAGGACATCGACTAGTTTTACTGTAAGAACTTGAGAAAATGGTAAAATGGGATTAATGTACATACTACGGCGTTGCCAGTATTTTTACTGGTGGCGGTCTTGACGTATGCTTTGTTGGCTCCGACCCAAGTGTTGGAACTTCCAGTGTCGATCAGGAGCGTATCTATAGACCAGATTAGCTCGTGTGCACCACATGCATGAACGATCCGCATACATTCTGTCGCGGGACTGCCGACACCAACATGAGCAGTATATGCCACTATGCTGTTCACGGCACTAAGACCCCCACTGCCACCTCGTTTTTCCAAATAGACGGCGTTGTTTTTGAATGCCTGGGCACGAGCACGGTCTTTCTCGACCACGTTGAGAGGGCCCTCGATGTTGAACTTGGTTGCAAAGCTGAGCGTAGCCATCCCAGAGCCTCGGGTGATGGGCGTTGCGCCAGCGACAGAGAGACTAATGGTGATCAAGGAGAGGAATGCCTTCAAAGGAAACATGGCAGTGGTCAGAGGGCTGGAATCAAGGCCTCTTAAGTACGCGTCCCCTTTTCCCGATGGTCGGCGTTATTCGGTGCGCAATCATAGTTTGTGTTCTTGTAGAAAAAGGACAGCCTGAGAAGAAGGGAAGTTACGCGGTGGCCAAAACCGTGTGTTGCTGCCAAGTGAAGATACATGTGATCTTCCAATCTTGCATGATCCACACGGTGAACCATGTTTGACTTCTTAAAAGAGAGACAACTCCTTTGAATCCTGGTTGTTACGGTAGACCGTAGACATTAGTGGTTTCAACCGGCGCAAGAATGTAACGATCAAACTCGCCTGCATTCTGCCTTGTCATGTGTTTCCAATCTGTATGGAAAATCAAGCACGATATTAAATCCATTGATCGTGAAGATGAACAATACACGATAAAGCAATCTACCTTTGACAATGACTTGATTATCCTAATGGACATACTTTTCAACACATTTGATGACTGCTCTGACGCGATACAATGGAATGAAGCAGTAAGAATTGAGCACCCAGGGAAGGAAAAGCGTCACAACCGCAATCACTACCTTCCTCGCCAAATTCGAAGAGCGGACCGCTTCAAGTCTTGGAGAAGAAATTTTCTCTACGGCACATTCCTAATCTTTGTGACTTTGTTGAGCCTGACTCAGCGTGATCTATCTGCGGATTAGCAGTGTATAAGTCACGGAAGGTGTCGGGGTATGTCGAGTGGATATTTGGATGACAGTGACCAACGTCTGCATGCTTGGTGGCTCTGCCGGCTAAATGCCCGCTGACTAAGCTCCCTCGCTTCACGGTCTTGGTCCTGATAAATCCAACTTGAACGTCATCAAAATTTTCTTACAATGATCCAAGTAATAGAAAAGAACGATTAGAAAGAGTGCTTAGTCACTCCGACTGGAAACTTGAACCCGCTCTACATATCCGTGTTCGCGAAGCCAACCGGCGGCCACAGGAGACTATATTCAGCTGTGCACGCCAACAAGTAACCGAGCAACAACAAAGAAATCGAGGACGCACAGAAAAGTGTACCCGAGGATGAAGTCGAGTTTAAATACACATCGAATTGAGCGACCGCAGCCAGATCGGTAAGAGGTTGTGCGCCCTTCCGTCAGCGAAGAACGTGAGTTTCTCAATGCCGTCGTATTGCAAAGATGTGACCTTGAGCAGAACGGTGTCCTGGTCGAACGTGTCTGTGAAAAGATGAAGGTGGTGCCCGTGTCGACGACACCAGAAGTTTCTGACAGGATCATAGTACACTGTAGGATATTGACAGGTAAATACCCCAGTAGCTGGAGACAGGGTTGCCGACATGAGCGGAACGTATTGTACCGAGCCAATTGTAACTGGACTATCCACTCCACCAAAGGAGAGTGTACCACCAGTATTGGAGTGTAATGCTGGGATATAACAGATAGTGAGCACCTTTCTTGCGAGACAAGGTTGACGCGTATTTCCTGTTTGAACACCATGGAACATGACGGTCGAGCAAGGAGCATGAGATACCTTATTGGAAAATTATCCATAACTGTACGAACCATCCTAGCGCTGTTGATGGTATTTTGGGCGAGGCTAGCAGGACCGAGACCAAGAATGCCATTGCGATTAGTGAATCCAGAGAACGAATTGGCACCCCCGATGGTATGGACCGAGCGTGATGGTGTCCAAATACTATTCTCCCTAAAAATTTCCATCACTGTTGGGTACCATTTAAGTCTGCATCCAATCAGAACTCAAACGATTTTAGGATATTAAAACAGGCATACGATCGTCTTGCTAGTGTCTTGACATACGCCTGGCTTGCCCTCACACACGTATTGCCACTTCCGGTATCAATTAGGAGGTCATCTATCGAATGTTCAGCTCGTACGCCACATATATGATGGTCCTGTCGTGGGGCTGCCGGTACCGACTTGAGCGATACATGACACTACGCCATTTGAGATGCAAATATCCACGCAATTCTCCGAGACCAACATTGTCGAGAGCTCGTGCATGGGTACGGTCCTTCTTGATCACCTCAGAGGCATCAACGTTGAACTTGGTTACAAAGACGAGCCTAGCCTTGCCCGTGCTACGATAACGGAAACCGCATAGACAACAGAGAGGCTGGAGAGGACCAGGGACATGAGTTTCAACGGAAACATGGCAAGAAATACAGAAAACTGACATATCCCAGATTCGACCTCTTAAATACTACAATTTCCTTCTTTCCGATGGCACGATGAAGAGCACGTTGGTAGGTCAGAGGAAAAGCCTCTAATTATGTCCTGTATGTGTACGAGAGATGGCAAGGTTGACTTTTGTTAACAGAAAAGTATGCATCACGAAATCATATTTTTTCCAACATGGTGGTTCCAACAGGGTGGGATGAGAGAATTAAATTGGGGCGTAGTTCTCCGAGCGAATGATGCATCTACGGCGCGCGCCCTGTCTTGAGCGAAGGAAAAGACTTGCCGGTCAGCAGTGGCTGTGGGCCGAACTTTCTCAGCGACTATGTCGGACATAATGGAAGAGAGATTCAGCTGAACTCTTATCGAGCTTGAGGACATACACGTCCGAGGTTATGCGTGCGTGTGGGTGTAGACAGTGCACATATCAATGAACTGTGCGCTTGTCGTTTTGGAGTCTGGAGTCGTTCAACAGGCGTAGACTCTCCAGCAGTAACTAGTGTTCATATACCTGGTATCAGGACTCGATGAAAGGTCCTAGGCTGCCCTAAGGTTACTCGCAAAGACAATGAATAAACCGAAAGTAAGGAGCTCCTACGATGAGTGTCCACCTTATATACATGAGTACGTGGTCTGTGCACTAGATATAGGGCAGGCAAGATCCCCTACTATGGTAATAGTTCGTGGAACGATGATGGAACATTGGGGAACAATATCTACATGTGATATGGATGAGTAAGAAGTCACATGAGAGTGTAAGTATGAGTAAGCGAAAAAGATCATGACATTACCCCCTCTCTAAGGACTCATGTCCTCATGAGTCGGCATGGTAGCGACAGTAGGGATCCTTGCAGAAGGACCAATGAATCTGGGAATGAGGTACCGGGTTTGGTACAGGCAGGTCATCAGGGATTTCGAACATAGAGTCGTCAAACCATTTGAAACGTTTGTGATATTCGAGGAATCCTGGGTCTGAGAAAATGGACGAGGATGGGGAGGTAGTGCGAGAGATGTTGTCGGATTTAGATGACGAAGGGAGGTCGAGGGGACGAAGGTGTAACCGAGTAGTAGGACATGCGGCGGTAGGGTGCTGACGATGAAACTTCGTCACTGCTCCTTGTGCATGGCGCAAATCAGTATTAGACAACCACTCGTCTTCTTCGACTGGGAACCCTTTCCAGTGGACAAGATATTCAAATCGTTCTCCCCTTTGATGGGAGTCAACAATTGCTTCGACCTCTTGTTTGGGAACGTCATTAATGAGGTCAGGAGGAGGAGGAGTAGGAGTGGGGCTGGACGCGGGCGAAGTATAGGGGTGTAGAATTGACTCATGGAAGACAGGGTGGATGGTCTTCCACTTATGCAGGAGGTCAAGTTTGTACGAGGTGACACCAACCTTGGTGATGATTTTGAAAGGACCGTATCTTTTCTGGTCCAATTTCTTCATAGGTTGGTTGGTGTGGATATGAGTGGCCTTGAGCCATACAAGATCTCCATGTTTGTAGTCTTCCACTGGTCGTATGGAGTGGTCATAGAACTTCTTCATGTCTTCATTGGCTAACTTCAGGGCTTTGGCCGCTTGAGCGCGTAGTGTCGTCATTTGTTTGGCGAAGTCTGTGGCTGACTTGCTCCGGATAGACGTACGATGATCCTCGTTGACTCGGGGTTCATGTCCGTAGTTGAGCATGAATGGGGTTTGTTGAGTCATTGATTGGGGAGTGTGGTTGTGCACGAATTCGGCCATAGGGAGCCACTCTTTCCAGTTGCTTTGATGATGATTGATATAGATACGCAGGTATTGTTCAACCCATGCGCTATACCGTTCGGTTTGTCCGTCCGTCTGGGGGTGGAAAGCCATGGAAGGGTTCGGTGTAATGCTAAGAAGTTTTTGAAGTTCGGTCATGAAGGTAGATACGAATTGGGGTCCTCGGTCTGAGATAACCTTGGTCAGGAGACCATGGAGTTTGAAGATTTCATCGCGGAGGATTACCGCAATTCCCTTGCTATTGATGGTATCCTGAACGCCAAATAGTCGGATTATTTTGGAGAAACAATCGACTATGACAAGGATGGCATTACTTCCATTAGATTTCGGAAGTGGGGATATGAGGTCTAATGAAATATGCTCCCATGGTTGTCGTGGGATTTCATTTGGTTGCAGGGGGGTATGACGCGGAGTGGTGATAGCCTTATTCTTTTGACAGGCTTCGCATCCTTTAATGAATCTCTTGACATCCTTGGCGGACGTTGGCCAATAGTATCGTTCCTGGACCTTCCGGATAGTGGCGCATATCCCTGGATGTCCCGATGTGGGGTGGCTGTGAATGTTGGTTAGTATGTTGTTTCGGAGAGTATCGTCCTTTGGTACGTAGAGAAAGTCTTTAAAATATGTAAGTGAGTTGCGGATAGAGAATCGATTATCGTTTTGAGCAAGTGCTCATGTTACTTTAGAGTCTCTAAGATGTTGTAAGTCCGTTATTCATTGTTCTATAGTAGATGGAGAAATAAGAGATTGTTCGGCTACACGCATTGCTGCTAGCATATGCATGTCCATAGCATTTGAATAAATGTCTGTATTGGAAATAGAAAGAGCGTTAATATTTATAGGGAAAGAAACAAAGTCCTGGTTGAATGTCGACGCGTTCTCCACAGCTGTCGACATATGATTCTGCTGTAAAAGAGTGGGAAAAACGGTGACACCTTTGTTATCGGCCTTTACCCCCTTTTCAAAGTCTGACCTCCGGGATAGAGGGTCAGCAGGATTTGTTTTACCGGATCGGTGGACAAGAGTGTAATGGAACTCCTGCATGATCTGGTTCCAGCGCGCTTGGCGGTAAGAAAGGTCCTGTGGGACAGCGAAGTATGTGAGGTTTTGATGATCCGTGAGGATCTCGAAGGGTACGTGGGCATCTAATAGATATTGTCGCCAAGTGGTAACTGCTTTGATAATGGCGGCGAATTCCAGATCGGCAGCATGGTAGTTTCTTTCCGCGTCGGAAAGGGACTGCGACAGATATGCAATCGGATGCCAGAGCCCATTCTGATGTTGCGAAAGAATAGCTCTGAGTCCTATGCCTGAACTGTCAGTCTCAATCCGAAAGGGATCGAAGTCAGAGGCAAGTGACAGGATGGGTGCGTTTATGAGCACATCCCAAAGGGTGTCAAATGAGGTTTGACATGCAGCAGTCCATTCAAATGGGTTTTTATCGCTGGTGAGGTGATTGAGTGGATGTGCGTTGGCCGCGAAGTCTTTGACGAAACAGCGGAAGAAATTGAGGAATCTCAAGAAGGAGCATACTTGGGTACGGGAGGAAGGAATCAGCCAGGTGCGGATGGTGTCGACTTTAATTGGGTCGGTGGCAATGGTTCCATCGGAGACAACGAGTCCTAAGTATTCGGTGGTTGTGGTTTCGAATTCGCATTTGGTATGCTTGAGCGACAGCTTGTGCTCGCGAAGTCGGGCCAGAACTTCTCATACGACACGTCAGTGTTTGTCGAGAGTCGTGGTGAAGACTAGGATGTCGTCCATGTAGACGATGATGACTTCTTTTGCGATGAGATCGCGCAAGATATGATTCATCATTGTCTGGAATGTTGTAGGGGAGTTGGTGAGTCCAAAGAACATGACAAGTGGCTCGAAGAGTCCTTGATTGGTGCAGAAGGCGGCCTTCCATTCGTCGCCTTCTTTCATGCGTACATTGTTATATCCCCATCGAATGTCCATTTTCGAATAGAATTTGGCACCACGAAGCTTTTGAACGATTTCCTCAATAAGCGGGAGAGGGTATCGGTTTTTGATGGTAGCTTCGTTTAGCTTTTGATAGTCTTGGACTGGGCGGAGTTTTCCATCCTTCTTTTTGACAAAGAAGAAGGGTGATGCAAAAGGGGACTTAGATGGGCGAATACGGCCCGTGGATAGGTTTTCTTCGAGAAATGTGTCGAGTTCTTTTTGTTCTTTTAATGAGAGTGGGTAAGTTTTGCAGTCGACTTTATGGTCGCCGGGTTTTAATTTGATCACATGATCCCAAGGTCGACGAGGCGGTAATTCGTCGAATGTCTCTTTGGCGAAGACATCCCGAAACTTGTGATATTCAGATGGGACTACTTGCTCGAAGGGGATCTCTTGTTTTCCCTGGTTGGCGGCGGCTGCAAGGTCTGTTGCCATAGTTGCGATGTATTTATTTTCGATCTGGAAAACACGGTCTTCAGCTTCTGCGTCGTCGTACTCCCACAAGGGCATGGTTTCCGATGCAAAACTAAGTTCCTTTGTCTGCCAGTCGATGCGAGGGTTGTATTGGTGTAACCAATCAAATCCTAGGAATACCTCTTGCGAGGATAGACATGTCACTGAAAAGGGGATAGTGGATTGGTGGTCTCCGATAGCCACTTTCAGGTCTACGTAGTGCGTGATTGCTCCTTCAGTGTTGGCGGTTCCGTCGGCATTATAGACTGGTATAGCTCGAGGGAATGATTTCTGCTCTAACTCATGTTCTCGTACGAAGTCGATGTTGATAGCAGAAGCCATGCATCCTGAGTCAATCAGTGCGATGGCTTCGACTTCCTTGCCTGAGTCTGATTCAAGGATGATTGGAATCTTGAAGGCGTTGGGCGAGGGTTTCTTAGTTCGATATTGAGGTTTTTGCATTAACTCGAGTAACATGAATTCGGCGGCGTCATGTGAGGCATTCCGAAGGTCCGCGATTAGCTCAGCGTTAACCTCAGAAAGGCGGGTGTCGTGGACAAAGGCTCATAAATGGGTGATGAGTCGTTCGTCAGGGGTGTCGTTGGCAATTTGTTTGATCCATTGTGTGGACCAGGGTTTGATTGTGGACTTCCATCCTTGATCCTTTCTTGTAAGAATCGTACACGGTGAAGTCGCTTCCTTTCTACTAACAACCTGGATCTTTGTCTGCCTTTTGATTGCATATCCTCTGGACAGGATAGAGGTTGTAACGCCCAAAGGGGGCGAAGGTACATTTGGCTGTTGCATAGCCAGCAAACTAGGACTTGAGCTGCTTTCGCAATCCAGATCTGAGATCTCTTCTATGTCAAGGAGAGAGAATTTGTTAGTAACATGACGAGGGGAATTAAGCACAGTTTTTGGTACTGCCACACCGTCCTTAGGTTTGGTAACCCGGGCACCCCTGACCGTAACATTACAAATTCTGACTGATGACGTACCTTGAGAACGAGGCGATCTCATTCCTCATCCTCTTCGACAAAATCCATCTCATCCGCTTCTCGAACTGCGGTTTCCAACTCTTCCAAGGTTGAGTATTCAACATCGAGTCCGCGGACTTTGATGTTTCTTGAGCCGGAGCTCTTTTGAGGGTGAACGGCACAGGGCCATGCAGATGTCTTGCCTTCTTTAGCACACCGGAAGCATGTTCCAGTCACTCGCGCTTTGGATAAGTCCATGGGAGCACCTCGGCCTCCAAAGACTCCTGTGGTCTCTGGGGTCGTGGTGTGAGGTTCGACGAATCGAGTGGGGAATTTGACCTTAGATCGGAGGGTT
Source organism: Austroboletus niveus (assembly GCA_038090255.1). Taxonomy (NCBI): domain Eukaryota; kingdom Fungi; phylum Basidiomycota; class Agaricomycetes; order Boletales; family Boletaceae; genus Austroboletus; species Austroboletus niveus. The sequence goes on from JBBPMJ010000067.1 coordinate 12,857, forward strand.
TCCAAGGGTATACCTCGCTTCCTTTCTGCAATCTCTGTCAATAGTTTTCCGGCAGCTGTTAGGCGTTTGCTCCATTCGGAGTAACTGCCTATATACTTCGTTGTCATTTCCATGTCAGAACATTCAACTTGTTCGATGAGGGCATTGCGAGTGTTTGTTCGCAGGAGTCATACGAGCTGTCGTCTGTTGGTAATTTCGGACCATTTGGCTTTCATGATGAGATTTTGTTGTTTATTGAGGAAGTCTTTGATTGTTAACGACCCTTGTTTAAGATTTATTAGGTCGGTTTCTGCTCATGCTGATTCATACACCGGTTTGAAGCTTGGGTCAACAAAGGTTTGGAAAAAGGATCGTGCTGTATAGTTTTCATAGTCGATATTCCTGTCTATGAGGAGTGTGGCAAAATCTTCGGCGGATCCTTCAGCACAAAAGCCTAAGAACATCTTGATTTCTTCGTCATCAGTGACTGGTCAGTTGAAACCTAATAGGTAGAGCTTGAACTTGGCTCTCCATTTGGTATAGTCTTCTGGTTTGCTGGTAAACAGCGGGGGTTTCTCGACATAAGATTTTCCCAGTTTGATGGTTTTTGGATCATCGTCTACATCAGGCGCCTTATCCTTCTTTTTTGATGGGCCGCTTGGTATGGTTGGAGGCATGATGGTATGGGTTCCGTATTGAGCCACATGTTGGGTATATTCAGCGTATTGATTTCGGAATTCCGCAAACGTCCCAGCCAGGGGCCAAGAGCAGAAAGGAGATGATGTGGGATCGGGGGTAGAGGGCTGTTCAGTTGCCATGATTCGTGGGGTATCGTTCTGGGAGGAAGTGCGACTAATGACGGGTGGTGGATAAGGATAGCCAACTGGAGTGGTTCGGTCTCCAGAAGACAGGTGTGGTGGTCTGCATGGTACACGCGGGGTATGTCAGGGTGCAGGGTCGTCCGAAATGTTGGGCGAAAATAAAACTTGATTCTACTGTATAAAAACTTTTCCTCACTCGTAACCCTTATCCTCGTAAGTTTCGGCTTCTGTGAACAAAAGTTTTAACCCCTGGATACTTGGGTAGGATTGTATCGAAGTTCTTTCTGGTGTCGCTGAAGTTGTTGACCGGTTTGATAATGTCGATAGGTAATGAGGAATGCGCGAAGCTGATGAGCTCGTCATTTGTTGATACGACGCGTAATCCCAGCCAAAATTCCTCATTGATGTCGTTGGTGGGGATGAGGATCGGATGTCGCTGTAAAAAGCAAACAGTCCGGACAGTGATGGTAATCGGATCGAGGGTGGTGAGAACGAGCTGTGATTTTTTATGAAGAGGCGGGGAGATTCCACCAAGTGATGCGTACGGGGTTTCCTGAACTTCCGCGACGAGGCCGGGAAGTGGTTTGCAAAGTGAAAGGAGAGAGAGCGGCACGGAGGTATTGATCAGAATAGTCTGGTTCATTAATGACTGTCTCTTCGTCGGAGTGGAGCGAAGATTCGTAGACAGTTTGCTTGTCTTCGGATGAGTCCTCTACGTCTGTCGTGGAGCGTAGGGGTTGAAGAGGAAGGGGCGGCTGCGGCTCTGGCACTAAGGCAACTGGCTCGACAGCGATGATGCGAAACGCGAGTTGGAGGTAGGTGAGGAGAAAGACTAATACAAGTCCTTCTAAGAGCATGCAGGTAGTGCGGACCAGGTCCAAGGTGGATGTGAGATAATCCAGCGTACGATATTCCTGATCAAGCTGATGATGAGGAAGAACAAGGCGATGACTTTCTCAATGGCTTGGTAAATACGCCTGGCGTAAACTGTTAATGCTGGTGATGGAAGCCTAAAGACTTGTTGCCATTGATTTGTATGGCGAGGACGCTCTGCTGCCAGCGCGATAACTCAGCGACTCAGACAGCCAGAGGGCAGGACGTGAAGCAGGGAGATGAGGTGTTCGATGAAGTGTTGACCGTTGTAGTACAATGGGGTGCGAACAACGGCGAAGGTCGGAGTGGAGATCGGTGATTATGGAGGGATAGGTGGTCGACAAAGTGTGAATGACGTGATGAGCGAGGTGTGAACGATGGCAACGTCGGGTGGGCAAGGTAGGAAGGTTACTTTCGGTTTTATATCAGGACTTGATGAAAGGTCCTAGGCTGCCCTAAGGTTACTCGCAAAGACAATGAATAAACTGAAAGTAAGGAGCTCCTACTGTGAGCATCCGCCTTATATACATGAGTACGTGGTCCGTGCACTAGATATAGGGCAGGCAAGATCCCCTACTATGGTAATAGTTCGTGGAACGATGATGGAACATTGGGGAACAATATCTACACGTGATATGGATGAGTAAGAAGTCACGTGAGAGTGTAAGTATGAGTAAGCGAAAAAGATCATGACACCTGGCATGTCAATGGCCCACCCTTCCATAGCGCTTGTGCTCAAATGCGCGTATTCCATCCCTTTCCGACCTTCTAGGGCATTGCTTCTCGTTGCTGATATCATACTCGCTCCCCAGTGCTTGCATTCTCTGTCCAATTCATATGGTGCTTTCTCCGCCTCCCAATAAACGATCCCAGCCTTGTTCTTAGAAACCCAAAAATGCAGCCGGAAAGCCCTCAGTACTCAACCCTATCCAATTCAAAGTGGGCAAGATTGGCACTGGTATAAGCAAAGGCCATGGGAGGGCAAGGTGGAAGAGGATGCGGTGTTTCTGGAGCAGATGGTGATTCTTATCAGAACTCGATGAAAGGTCCTAGGTTGTCATGATCTTTTTCGCTTACTCATACTTATACTCTCACGTGACTTCTTACTCATTCATATCACGTGCAAATATTGTTCCACGACGTTCCATCATTGTTCTACAGATTATTACCATAGTAGGAGATCTTACCTGCCCTATACCTTACGCACGGACCACGTGCTCATGTATATAAGGCGGATGCTCACAGTAGGAGCTCCTTACTTTCAGTTTATTCATTGTCTTTGCAAGTAACCTTAGGGCAACCTAGGACCTTTCATCGAGTCCTGATATAAAACCGAAAGTAACCTTCCTACCTTGCCCACCCAACGTTGCCATCATTCACACCTCGCTCATCGCGTCGTTCATACCTCGTCAACCACCTATCCCTCCACCATCACTGACTTCTACCCCGACCTTCGCCGAAGTTTGCACCTCGTTGTACTACGACGGTCAATGCCTCGCTGACACCTCATCTCCCTGCTTAACGTCCTGCCCTCTGGCTGTCTGAGTCGCTGAGTTATCGCGCTGGCAGCAGAGCGTCCTCGCCATACAAATTGACGGCAGCAAGTCCTCATACTCCCATCACCGGCATTAACGGTTTATGCCAGGCGTATCTACCGAGCCATTGAGAGAGTCCTTGCCTTGTTCTTCCTCCAGCTTAGCTTGATCAGGAAGATCGTACGCTGGATTATCTTACATCCACCTTGGACCTGGTCCGCACCACCTGCATGCTCTTAGAAGGACTTGTATTAGTCTTTCTCCTCACCTACCTCCAACTCGTGTTTCGTATCATCGCTGTCGAGCCAGTCACCTTAGTGCCAGAGCCGCAGCCGCCCCTTCCTCTCCAGCCCCTATGCTCCACAACAGACGTAGAGGACCCCTCCGAAGACGAGCAAACTGTCTATGAACCCTCATTACACTCTGATGAAGGAACAGTCATCGACGATCCCGCACTACCCAATCAATACATCCTCGCCGCCCTCTCTTCTATCGCTCTCGCGCCCACCCCCAGGCATATCGGACCCGGTTATCCAGTCACATCAACTTGGCATAATCGAGCAACAACGCATAGAAATCTTACTTCAACAACCTCCTCCGACTCCAACTACTAGATCATCGTGGCGAGATCTCTGGAAAGACATCGAGCTCATCACCCAGCATACCAGACTCAACACATATGCCCGGTATCCCCACACATATTCCGATCCAATCCCAATACCCTCATCCCGCATAAGTGCTTGCGACCGGGTAACCACCAGGTAAAACGCCGCACTCAACCTTCTTTTCAGAAGCCGAAATCAAGGAAAAGGAAGAGTGGTAAAAAGGAGATAAAGTGGTTTTTCTTTACAGTTTTTTATTTTTTGCCCACCATTTCAGACGACCCATCACCCCGACATACCCCGCGTGTTCCACGCAGACCACCATACCTGCCTTCTGGAGACAGAACCACTCCAGTTGATTATCCTTATCCACTACCCGTCATTAGTTGCGCTTCCTCCCAAAGCGATACCCCATGAATCATGGCTACTGAAGCACAATCCTCTATCACTGATCCCCTATCACCTCCTCTCTGCTCTTGGCCCCTGGCTACAAGCTTCACGGAATTCTGTAACCAGTACGCAGCATACATGCAGCATGTCGCGCAACACGGAGTTCATACCGCTACGCCTCCAACCGTACCAAGCGGCCCATCAAAAAAGAAAGACAAGGCACCTGATGTAGATGATGAACCAAAGGCAATCAAAATCGGAAAATCCTATGTCGAGAAACCTCCGCCATTCACTGGGAAACCAGAGGATTATACCAAATGGAGAGCCAAGTTCAGGTTATACCTGCTAGGGTTCGAAAAACCGGTTACCGACGCTGAGGAAATCAAGATGTTCCTAGGCTTCTGCGCCAACGGACCAGCCAAAGAATTTGCCACCCTCCTCATCGAACGCAATATCGACTATGAAGATTATACCGCCCGCTCCTTCTTCGAAACATTTGTCGACCCCACCTTCAAGCCGGTATATGAGGCATTCCGAGCCGAAACCGAGCTAATAAATCTCAAACAAGGATCGATGATGATTGAAGAATTCCTCCACAAACAACAAAACCTCATCATGCGCGCTGAGTGGTCCGAAATCGCAAACGGACGCCAACTAGTACAACTCCTATGAACCAACGCACACAACGCACTCGTTGAACAAGTCAAACGATCCGATATGAACATGATGACAAGATATGTCAGCAGCTATGGAGAATGGTGTAAACGACTCATAGCCGCGGGACAACTGCTGTTGGAAATCGCTGAACGAAAGAAAGGAATTGCCAATGAAACCCCGTGACCTAAGGTCAAATTCCTGACCCGATTTGTCGAACCTCACACCGCGACCCCAGAGACTATGGGAGTCTTTGGAGGCCGAGGCGCTCCCATGGATTTATCCAAGGCACGAGCAACTGGAACTTGCTTCCGGTGTGCTAAAGAAGGCAAGACATCAACATGGCCTTGCACTGCTCACCCTCAAAAGAGCTCCGGCTCAAAAAATATCAAAGTCCGCAGACTTGACGTTGAATACTCAACCTTGGAAGAGTTGGAAACCGCAGTTCGAGAAGCGGATGAAATGGATTTTGTTGAAAAGGACGAGGAATGTGATCACCTTGTTCTCAAGGTACGTCACCAGTTAGAATTTGTACTTGTAATGTTATGGTCAGGGGCGCCCGAGCTACCAAGCCTAAGGACGGCACAGCAGTACCAAAAACTGTGCTTAATTCCCCTGCTTGGTCCACTAACAAATTCTCTCTCCTTGACATAGAAGAGATCTCAGATCTGGATTGCGAACGCAACCAAAGTCCTAGTTTGCTGGCTACGCAACAGCCAAATGTACCTTCGCTTCCCTTGAGCGTTACAGCCTCTATTCTGTCCGGGGAATATGCAATCAAACGGCAGACAAAGACCATGGTTGTTAGTAGAAAGGAAGTGACCTCACCCCAAACCATCCTTACAAGAAAGGATCGGGGATGGAAATCCACAATCAAACCTTGGTCCACACAGTGGATCAAACAAATTGCCAATGACACCCCTGACGAACGACTCATCACTCATTTACGAGCATTCATACATGATACCCGCCTATCCGAGGTCAACACTGAGCTAAGGATGCATGGCCTCCGCTATCGACATTGACTTCGTATGAGAAAATGAATTAGAGCAAAAACCACTACTGCGAGCAATACCAGTTTATAATGCCGATGGAACTGCCAATACTGAGGGAGCAATCACGCATTACGTAGATCTGAAAGTGGCTATCGGAGACCACCAATCCGCTATCCCCTTCTCAGTGACACGTCTATCCTCACAAGCAGTCTTCTTAGGATTTGACTGGTTAAGACAATATAACCCCCATATCAATTGGCAGACAAAGAAACTCAGTTTCGCATTGGACACCATGCCCCTATGGGAGTACGATGACGCAGAACCTGAGGACTGAGTATTCCAACTTGAAAATAAATACATCGCTACTATGGCCACAGACCTAGCTGCCGCCGCAAATCAAGGGAAGCAAGAAATCCCTTTTGAACAAATAGTCCCAGCCGAATATCACGAGTTCCGTGATGTATTCGCAAAAGAATTGTTCGACGAGTTACCACCTCGACGACCCTGGGATCATGCGATCGAATTAAAACCTGGTGATCACAAGGTCGATTGCAAAACATACCCACTCTCATTAAAAGAACAAAAAGAACTCAATGACTTCCTTGAAGAGAATCTATCCACAGGTCGTATTTGTCCATCCAAGTCTCCCTTCACATCCCCCTTCTTCTTTGTCAAAAAGAAGGATGGAAAACTCCGTCCCGTCCAAGATTACCAAAAGCTGAACAAAGCCACTATCAAGAATCAATATCCTCTCCCGCTCATCGAGGAAATCGTTCAAAAACTATGTGGAGCTAAGTTCTACTCGAAAATGGACATTCGCTGGGGCTATAACAATGTACGCATGAAGGAAGGAGATGAATGGAAGGCCGCTTTTCACACCAATCAGGGACTTTTCGAGCCTCTCGTCATGTTCTTCGGACTCACAAACTCCCCCGCAACGTTCCAGACAATGATGAACCACATCCTTCGTGACCTCATCGCCAAAGAAGTAGTCATTGTCTACATGGACGATATCCTGGTTTTCACCAAAACTCTCGACAAACACAGGCGTGTTGTCCGCGAAGTTCTATCCAGACTCCGCGAACACAAACTATCACTTAAACACACCAAATGCGAATTCGAGACCACCACCACCGAATACCTAGGACTTGTCGTCTCCGATGGAACTATCGCTACCGACCCAACCAAAGTTGATGCCATCCGCACCTGGCCAACTCCAACCTCGCGAACTCACATCTGATCATTTCTTGGATTCCTCAATTTCTTCCGCCGTTTCATCAAAGACTTCACAGCTATAGCACGACCACTCAATTGCCTCACTAGTGATAAGAACCCTTTTGAGTGGAATACCGCCTGTCAAACCTCCTTCGACACTCTTCGGGACACGCTTATCAATGCACCCATCCTCTCACTCGCCTCTGACTTCAATCCCTTCTGGATTGAGACCGACGGTTCAGGCATAGGAATCGGAGCAATTCTGTCTCAATATCAGAATGATCTCTGGCATCCGATTGCGTATCTGTCACGGTCACTATCAGACATGGAATGAAACTATCACGCTGCCGATTTGGAATTCGCCGCCATCATCGAAGCAGTTACCACTTGGCAACAATATCTATTAGATGCCCACATACCCTTTGAAATCCTCACCGACCATCAAAACCTCACCTACTTCGCGGTCCCCCAGGACCTTTCCCGCCACCAAGCTCGATGGAACCAAATCATGCAAGAGTTTCACTATATTCTTGTCCATCACTCAGGAAAAACAAATCCTGCCGACCCTCTATCCCAGAGGTCAGACTTTGAAAAGGGGGTGAAGGATGACAATAAAGGCATCACAGTTTTTCCCACTCTTTTACAGCAGAATCATATGTCAACGGCTGTGGAGAACGCGCTGACATCTGACCAGAACACTATTTCTTTCTCTATAAATATTAACACTCTTCCCATTTCTAATACAGACATTTATTCAAACGCTATGGACATGCATACGCTAGCGGCAATGCATGTAGCCGAACAACCCCTTTTATCTCTTCCCTCTATCTTACAAAGAATAACGGACTTACAACATCTTAAAGAATCTAAAGTAGCACGAGCACTTGCTCAAAACGATAACCAATTCTCCATCAGAGACTCTCTTATATATTTTAGAAACTTTCTCTACGTACCAAAAGACCTATCTCTCCGAAACAATATACTAACTAATATTCACAGTCATCCTACATCGGGACACCCAGGAATCCGAGCCACCACAAGGAAACTTCAGGAACGATACTACTGGCTGACGTCGGCCAAGGACGTCAAAAGATTCATCAAAGGTTGCGAAGCATGCCAAAAGAATAAGGCTATCACAATCCCGTGTCATACTCCATTGCAACCCAACGAGATCCCACGACAACCATGGGAGCACATTTCATTGGATCTCATTTCCCTGCTCCCAGAGTCACAAGGAAGCAATGCCATACTAGTCATAGTCGATCGCTTCTCAAAAATGATCTGACTCTTCAGCATCCGAGACACCATCAATAGCAAAGGAATTGTGGTAATACTCCGTGATGAAATCTTCAAACTCCACGGTCTCCCAACCAAAGTCATCTCGGACCGTGGACCCCAGTTCGTATCTACCTTTATGATGGAACTCCAGAAACTTCTCAGCATCACGCCTAACCCCTCTACGGCATTCCACCCCCAGACGGACAGTCAAACAGAACGATATAATGCTTGGGTCGAACAATACCTACGCATTTACATCAATCATCATCAAAGCGACTGGAAGGAATGGCTCCCCATGGCCGAATTCGCACACAACCACAACCCTCATTCTATGACTCAACAAACCCCATTCATGCTCAACTACGGACATGAACCACAAGTCAATGAGGACCATCGCACGTCCATTCACAGTGAATCAGCCACAGAGTTCACCAAGCAAATGACGACATTATGGGCCCAGGCGGCCGAAGCTCTAAAGCTAGCCAATGAAGATATGAAGAAGTTTTATGACCGATCCGTACGCCCTGCAGAAGAATATAAACCCAGAGATTTAGTCTGGCTCGAGGCTACTCACATCTGCACAAATCGACCTATGAAGAAACTGGATCAGAAAAGATACGGTCCTTTCAAGATTCTTACAAAAGTCGGCGTCACCTCGTACAAACTCGACCTGCCACACAAATGGAAGACTATACATCCTGTATTTCATGAGTCAATTCTGCATCCTTATACATCCCCCATGACCGGTCCAGTTCCCCCTCCTCCTCCTCCCGATCTTGTCGATGACATCCGAGAACAAGAGGTTGAAGCAATCATTGATTCTCGACAACGAGGAGAACGATTCGAATACCTCGTCCATTGGAAGGGTTTCCCAGTTGAAGAAGACAAATGGCTATCCAATACCAACCTGCGTCATGCGCAAGGAGCCGTATCAAAGTTCCATCGCCTGCATCCCACTGCTGTGCGGCCTACTACTCGATTGCGCCTTCGTTCTCTCAAACAACCCTCATTGTCCGATGATGTCATTGAGGATACGTCTCGAACAAAGTCCCCATCCTCATCTATCTTCTCAGATCCAGGATTCCTCGAATATCGCAAACGTTTCAAATGGTTTGATGATTCCATGTTCGAACTTCCTGACACTCCATCTATACCTGAAGTGGTACCACATTCCCAGATTCATTGGTCGTTTTGCAAGGACCCCTACTGTCACTACCACGCAGATTCATGAGGACATGAACCCTTAGAAGGGGGGTAATGTCATGATCTTTTTCGCTTACTCATACTTATACTCTCATGTGACTTCTTACTCATTCATATCATGTGCAGATATTGTTCCACGACGTTCCATCATTGTTCTACGGATTATTACCATAGTAGGAGATCTTACCTGCCCTATACCTTACGCACGGACCACATGCTCATGTATATAAGGCGGATGCTCACAGTAGGAGCTCCTTACTTTTGGTTTATTCATTGTCTTTGCAAGTAACCTTAGGGCAACCTAGGACCTTTCATCAAGTCCTGATATAGGTTGCCCTAAGGTTACTCGCAAAGACAATGAATAAACTGAAAGTAAGGAGCTCCTATGATGAGCGTCCGCCTTATATACATGGGCACTTGGTCCATGCATAAAGTATAGGGCAGGTAAGATCTCCTACTATGGTAATAGTCCATGGAACGACGATAGAATGTCGTGGAATAATATCTGCATGTGATATGGATGAGTAAGAAGTCACGTGAGAGTGTGGGTATGAGTAAGTGAAAAAGATCATGACATTACCCCCTTTCTAAGGGTTCATGTCCTCATGACTCATTATGGTAATGACAGTAGGGATCCTTGCAGAAAGACCAATGGATTTGAGAGTGAGGGACGGAAGAGGAAGCGGATGGTGATAGAGCAGTAGGAGCGGAGGGGATTTCGAACATGGAATCGTCAAACTTTTTAAATTGTTTGTGATAGTGAAGGAATCTTGGATCGGAGAAGATATTTGTCATGGAGGATGGGGTTGACGTCAAAGGGGTAGTCTGGGGAGAAGTGACCTGTCCAGATGAGGTAGGGATGTCGATTGGTCAAAGGCATAGGCGAGTCATCGGACATGCTGCCATAGGGTGTTGACGGTGGAAGTTTGTCACGGTGGTCTGGGCATGAGCGAGTTCAGTATTAGCCAACCATTCATCTTCTTCGACAGGGAATCCCTTCCAGTGGACAAGGTATTTGAATCATTCACCGCGTTGCCGCGAGTCGACGATCATTTCGACTTCTTGTTCTGGGACATCATCGACGGGGTCGGGAGGAGGGGGACCGGGGACCGGTCTGGACATGGGCGAAACGTATGGGTGTAGGATCGACTCGTGGAAAACGGGGTGAATAGTTCTCCACTTATGCGGTAGGTCGAGCTTATATGAGGCAACACCAATCTTGGTGAGAACCTTGAAGGGACCGTATCTTTTCTGGTCCAACTTTTTCATAGGTCGGTTAGTGCGAATATGAGTTGCCTCAAGCCAAACTAGATCTCTGGGTTTATAGTCTTCTACAGGGCATATGGAGCGGTCATAGAATTTCTTCATATCTTCGTTGGCCAATTTTAGGGCTTCAGCTGCTTGAGCGCGCAGTGTCGTCATCTGTTTGGCGAAGTCAGTGGCTGACTCGCTTTGTATAGATGTACGGTGATCTTTGTTAACGCATGGTTCGTGCCTGTAGTTGAGCATAAACGGGGTTTGGTGCGTTGTCGATCGGGAGTTACTGTTGTGCACAAACTCGGCCATAGGGAGCCATTTCTTCCAATTGCTCTGATGATGGTTGATATAAATGCATAGGTATTGTTCGACCCAAGCATTATAGCATTCGGTTTGACCATCTGTCTGAGGGTGAAAGGCTGTGGACGGATTGAGAGTAATGCCAAGGAGTTTCTGAAGTTCAGTCATGAAGGTAGATACAAATTGGGGTCCCCGATCTGAAATGACTTTGGTCGGGAGACTGTGGAGTTTGAAAATTTCATCGCGAAGTATAGTTGTGATACCCTTGCTGTTGATTGTATCCCTAACGCCAAAGAGTCGAATCATTTTCGAGAAGCGATCGACAATGACGAGAATGGCATTACTTCCATGAGATTCCAGAAGTGGGGATATAAGATCTAGTGATATGTGTTCCCATGTGTGACGTGGGATTTCATTTGGTTGCAATGGGGTATGACATGGAGTCGTGATGGCCTTATTTTTTTGGCATGCTTCACATCCTTTGATGAATCTTTTGACATCCTTTGCTGACGTCAGCCAGTAGTATTGTTCTTGGACCTTCCGGACTGTAGCTCAAATTCCTGGATGTCCCGCTGTAGGGTGGCTGTGAATGTTAGTTAGTATATCATTTCGGAGAGATGCGTCTTTTGGTACATATAGAAAATTTCTGAAATATATGAGAGAGTCGCGAATAGAGAAACGATTATCGTTTTGAGCAAGTGCTCGTACTACTTTAGAATCCTTGAGATGTTGTAAGTCCATTATTCATTGTGTTATGGTAGAAGGGGAAGGGAGAGATTGTTTGGCTACATGCATTGCCGCTAGCATACACATATCTATAGCATTCGAGTAAATGTCTGTATTAGAAATGGGAAGAGAGTTAATATTTATAAAAAGAGAAATAAAGTCCTGATCGGATGTTGGCACGTTCTCCACAGCCGTCGACATATGGTTCTGCTGTAAAAGAGTGGGAAAAACTGTGACATTTTTATTGTCATCTTTTACCCCCTTTTCAAAGTCTGACCTCCAGAACAGAGAGTTGGCAGGATTGGTTTTCCTGAAACGGTGAACAAGAGTATAGTGGAACTCTTGCATAATTTGGTTCCATCGAGCTTGGCAGTATAAGAGGTCCTGCGGGATGGCGAAATATGTGAGGTTTTGGTGGTCTGTAAGGATTTCGAAAGGAACATGGGCATCTAATACATATTATCGCCAGGTGGTGACAGCTTCGATAATAGTGGCGAACTCCAAGTCAGCGGCATGGTAGTTTCATTCCGCATCAGAAAGAGACCGCGACAGATATGCAATCGAATGCCAGAGCCCATTCTGATGTTGAAAGAGAATGGCTCCGAGTTCTATGCCTGAACCGTCAGTTTCTATTCTGAAGGGATCGAAGTCAGAGGTGAGTGATAGGATGGGTGTGTTGATAAGCACATCCCGGAGAGTGTCGAATGAGATTTGACAAGCGGTATCCCACTCAAAGGGGTTCTTTTCGCTGGTGAGGTGATTGAGTGGTTTTGCTATGGCCGCGAAGTCTTTAATGAATTGACGAAAGAAATTGAGGAAACCCAGGAAGGATCGGACCTGAGTTCGGGAAGTGGGAGTCGGCCAGGTATGGATGGTGTCGACTTTGGTAGGGTCGGTAGTAATGGTTCCATCAGACACGATGAGTCCTAAGTATTCGGTAGTGGTAGTCTCAAATTCACATTTGGTATGTTTAAGTGATAGTTTATGCTCGTGAAGTCGGGAAAGTACTTCTCGGACGATATGACAATGTTTGTCGAGGGTTTTGGTGGAAACTAGGATGTCGTCCATGTAAATGATAACTACTTCCTTAGCGATGAGGTCGCGCAGAATGTGGTTCATCATGGTTTGGAACGTTGCGGGGGAATTTGTGAGTCTGAAGAACATGACAAGTGGTTCGAAGAGTCCCTGATTTGTGTGAAAGGCGGCCTTCCATTTGTCACCTTCTTTCATGCGTACGTTATTGTAACCCCAACGGATGTCCATCTTTGAATAGAACTTGGCTCCACGAAGCTTCTGAACGATCTCTTCGATAAGGGGGAGAGGATATCGATTCTTAATGGTCACTTCGTTAAGCTTGCGGTAGTCTTGGACTGGTCGGAGTTTGCCATCTTTCTTCTTGACGAAGAAGAAGGGGGACACAAACGGGGATTTGGAAGGGCGAATACGCCCTGTGGATAGATTTTCTTCGAGAAACACATCAAGTTCTTTTTGTTCTTTTAACGAGAGTGGGTAGGTTTTGCAATCAACCTTGTGGTCGCCGGGTTTTAATTCGATCACATGATCCCAGGGTCGATGAGGTGGCAATTCGTTGAATGATTCCTTGGCAAATACGTCATGGAACTCATGGTACTCTATTGGGACTACTTGTTCAAAGGGAATATCTTGTTTCCCTTGATTGGCGGCGGCGGCAAGGTCTGTTGCCATGGTGGCAATATATTTGTTTTCAAGTTGGAAGACTCGATCTTCAGGTTCGGCATCCTCATATTCCCATAGGAGCGCAGTTTTGGGTGCAAAACTGATTTCTTTTGTCTGCCAATCGATGCGGGGGTTGTATTGACGTAACCAATCGAATCCGAGAAAGACCGCTTGTGATGAAAGATGTGTTACTGAGAAGGGGATAGTGGATTGGTGGTCTCTGATAGCCACTTTCAGATCTACATAATGTGTGATTGCATCTTCTGTATTGGCGGTTCCATCAGCATTGTAGACTGGGATAGCCCGAGGGAGGAGTTTTTGTTCGAGTTCATGCTCTTGTACGAAGTCGATGTCAATTGCAGATGCCATGCAGCCGGAGTCGATTAACACAATTGCATCAAGTTCTTTTCCTGAATCGGTTCCGAGTATGATTGGTATCTCGAAAGTGTTAGGGGATGGCTTCTTGATTCGATATCATGGTTTCTGAGTGAGTTCGAGGAGCATAAACTCAGCGGCATCATGAGATGCATTCCGGAGGTCTGCGATTAGCTCAGCGTTTACCTCAGAAAGGTGGGTGTCGTGGACAAACACTCGTAAATGAGAGATGAGACGTTCGTCAGAGGTATCGTTGGCGATTTGCTTGATCCACTGCGTGGACCAAGGCTTGATTGTGGACTTCCATCCATAATCCTTCCTTGTAAGGATAGTTCGGGGTGGAGTTGTTTCCTTTCTACTTACAACCTTGGTCTTTGTCTGCCGTTTGATTGCATATTCCCTGGACAGAATAGAGGCTGTAATGCCCAAAAGGGGCGAAGGTACATTTGGCTGTTGCGTAGCTGGCAAACTAGGACTCTGGCTGCTTTCGCAGTCTGAGATCTTTTCTACGTCAAGGAGAGAGAATTTGTTAGTAGAACGAGAAGGGGAATTAAGCACAGTTTTAGGTACTGCCGTGCCGTCCTTAGGCTTTGTAGCCCGGGCACCTCTGACTGTAACATTACAACTACAAATTCTGATTGGTGACGTACCTTGAGAACGAGGCGATCTCATTCCTCGTCCTCTTCGACAAAATCCATCTCGTCTGCATCTCGAACTGCGGTTTCCAACTCTTCCAATGTTGAGTATTCAATGTCGAGTCCACGGACTTTGATGTTCTTTGAGCCAAAGCTCTTTTGTGGGTGAGCGGCGCAGGGCCATGGTGATGTCTTGCCTTCTTTGGCACACCAGAAGCATGTTCCAGTCACTCGCACCTTGGATAGGTCCATGGGAGCACCTCGGCCTTCAAAAACTCCTGTGGTTTCTGGGGTCGCGGTGTGAGATTTGACGAATCGGGTAGGGAATTTAACCTTTGGTCATGGTGCTTTGTTTGTAATTCCTCGCTTTCTTTCAGCAATCTCCAATAATAACTGTCCAGTGGCTGTAAGCTGTCAGGACCATTCGGCATAGCTGCTGATGTATTTTGTCGTCATTTCCATATTAGATCGTTCGACTTGTTCAACAAGTGCATTGCAGGTGTTTGTTTGGAGGAGCCTTACGAGTTGTTGGCCATTGGCGATCTCGGACCATTCAGCGCGTGCAATAAGGTTTTGTTGTTTGATAAGGAATTCGTCGATCGTCATCAAGCCTTGTTTGAGGTTTAGTAACTCGGTTTCTGCTCGAGCGGCCTCATAAACAGGTTTGAAGGTGGGGTCGACGAATGTGTAGAAGAATGATTGGGCAGTATAGTCATCATAGTCGATGTCTTTTTCAATGAGGAGGGTTGCAAATTCTTCAGTGGGTCCGTCGATGCAAAAGCCAAGGAACATTTTGATTTCTTCGGCATCCGTAATGGGTCGGTCAAATCCCAGTAGGTAGAGTTTGAATTTTGCTCTCCATTTGGTATAGTCTTCTGGCTTTCCCGTGAAGGGTGGTGGTTTTTCGACATAGGATTTTCCGATTTTGATTACCTTGGGTTCATCGTCTACATCGGGTACTTTATCTTTCTTCTTTGACGGGCCGCTTGGTATGGTTGGAGGTGTGGCGGTATGAACTCTGTGTTGAGCCACGTGTTGTGTATATGCGGCATATTGGTTTCGGAATTCCGCAAATGTCCCAGCCAGGGGCCAAGAGCGGAGAGGAGGTGGTGTGGGATCGGAGGTAGAGGGTTGTGCTTCAATAGCCATGATTCTAGGGGTGTCGCTTTGGGAGGAAGTTCGACTAACAACAGGTAGTGGGTAAGGATAACCAACTGGAGTGGTTCAGTCTCCAGAAGGCAAGTGTGGTGGTCTGCATGGAACATGCGGGGTGTGTCGGGATAACAGATCATCCGAAATGTTGGGCGAAAATAAAAATCTGTAATTAAAAACTTTTCCTCGCTTTTAATCCTTATCCGCGTATGTTTCGGCTTCTGTGAACAAAAGTCCTACTACCTGGGTACTTGGGGTGGATTGTATCGAAGTTCTTTTTGCTGACGTTGTAGTTGTTGTCCTGCTTTGTAACATCGATAGGTGATGAGGAACGGGCGAAGCTGATGAGCACGTTGTTTGTTGATACGACGCGTAATCCCAGCCAAAATTCCTCATTGATGTCGTGGGTGGGGATGAGAATCGGATGTCGCTGTAAAAAGCAAACAGTCTGGACAGTGATGGTAGTTGAATCAACGATGATGGGTGCGAGCCATGGTTGTTTAGGAAGTGGTGGGAAGATTCCACCAGGTGACGTGCACGGGGTTTCCTGAACTTCCTCAACAGGGTCGGGAGTCGGTCTGGAGAGTAATAGGAGAGAGAGTGGCAAGAAGGTACTGGTCTGAGTAATCAGGTTCGTTAATGACTGTCTCGTCGTCAGAGTGTAACGATGGGTCGTAGACAGTTTGCTCATCTTCGGAGGGATCCTCTACATCTGTCATGAAGCATAGGGGTTGGAGAGGAAGGGGCGGCTGCGGCTCTGGCACAAGGGCGACAGGCTCTACAGCAATGATTCGAAATGCGAGTTGGAGGTAGGTGAGGAGAAAGACTAATATAAGTCCTTCTATGAGTGTGCAGATGCGGCGGACCAGGTCCCAGGTGGATGTAAAATAATCCAACGTACGATCTTCCTGATCAAGCTAAGCTGGAGGAAGAACAAGGCGAGGACTCTCTCAATGGCTCAGTAGATACGCCTGGTGTAAACCGTTAATGCCAGTGATGGGAGTACAAGGACTTGCTGCCATCGGTTTGTATGGCAAGGACGCTCTGCTGCCAGCATGATAACTCAGCAACTCAGACAGCCAAAGGGCAGGACGTGAAGCAGGGAGGTGAGGTGTCAACGAAGCGTTTGACCAATGCAGTACAGCGAGGGTGCGAGCAGCGACGAAAAGTCAGGGTAGATGTCGGTGTGGAGGAGAGATAGGTGGTCGACGAGGTGTTTGACGACACGAATAGCGAGGTTCGAACGATGGCGACGTTGGATGGGCAAGGTAGGAGGTAACTTTCGGTTTTATATCAGGACTCGATGAAAGGTCCTAGGTTGCTCTAAGATTACTCGCAAAGACAATGAATAAACCGAAAGTAAGGAGCTCCTATGATGAGCATCCGCCTCATATACATGGGCACTTGGTCCGTGTGTAAAGTATAGGGCAGGTAAGATCTCCTACTATGGTAATAGTCCGTGGAACGACGATAGAATGTCATGGAATAATATCTGCACGTGATATGGATGAGTAAGCGAAAAAGATCATGACAATTCTCATCAATTATCAGGTACAATTTTTCGTTGTCCTTTCTCCTGTTTCGTGCGATCAAGTTGGGCAACGAAATCATCAGCTGCGTCCGTTCACCAAACATTTTCAAGTCATAGGCTTTCCATCCTGCAACGCGCCTTTTCAACTGTTCTGTGTGCCATGTTATCTTGACAGATGGTCGACACCTTGCTCAACAGTGACTCTGGCAAGTGACCGCTGCATCGCCTGGAATCGGACACAACGCGGACAACAAGTGGACGAACTAGGAGGCACTGTTACTTCCCAAGGGTATTGTGATGCGATCATCGGACCCCGAAAATTACTTGAGGGCGCGCATCGCACGGTAGATACGCCTTGCTACTGATTGACCTCTTCACATCGCGATAGGATCCCGTTCGAGCAGGAGGACAAATTCCTCTGGAGCGACAAACGAGGGGAAGCCAAGGAAGGAGACATGCAAGAGGCGTTGTCAGTGGTACACAATATTGGCGTTTGGTCGTTTGGCCAAGACTACTGGCTCAAGGGGAACACGTGGCTCACCATCGACAGTAAGCATTTATCCGCAACTGGAAGTATGGACGGAGCATTGAACACGGGGGCAGTTATATTTAGACGCACACACATATATATCATGCTAGCTCATTCGGTAAAATTTCGTTCTTCTCAGGCTCATGAGTCATGTTTTCTTCACAGTGGTTGATTCTCCCTCTCTGTTTCGCATTGGTGGTGGTTGTTCTGCGCAAGAAGAACTCTCCACGTCGACGTCTTCCCCCTGGTCCACCCCCGGTCCCATTATTGGGGAATGTTTGGGGGATTGATACTCAGCATCCTTGGAAGACGTATGCTAAATGGGGCAAGCGATATGGTTGGTCCCTCCGTCACTAACATCATCGCCATACTTATGTACGGATCCAGGCGGTATCATGTACACTCGACTGTTGACACAGGACATCATTGTTATCAATTCTGAAGAGATTGCGCAAGATCTTCTTGATCGGCGGTCTCACAATTACTCCAGTCGTCCTGAAAGTCTCTTTTCCATGACCAATTTGTGACGTTGTCTCCGCTTCCGTTCTTTTGCACTTGCTTATCTTGAAACAGCATGGGCATTGGCTTCTCATCTATATTTTTACCATACGGCGACCGTTGGAGGCTTCATCGCCGGTTTTACCATCAAGCATTTCATTTCACTGCAGCCCCTTCATTTCGTCCCACTCAACTGCGCAAAGCGCATGATCTAGTCATGCGTCTCGTCTCGACGCCTCAAGATTTCCCACAACACCTGCAGCTGTGAGATTACTCTATGCAAGGTCACTGATCACCGTTGGCGGACTGACATCAACAGGCTGAGTGCCTCATTGATCATGTCTATTATGTACGACTACGATGTCGCGAGCCTGAATGATCCAATTCTAGTTCAACTCGGACGAGCGCTGGAAATATTTTTAGATGTCTTGCAGCCAGAGGTATCCGCTACTGTGGCTGCTCTCCCGTTCCGTAAGTGTGTTTTATGTATCTTGTGTCTGACTGGCTGTTCCTACCCAATGTATAATAGTCAAGCACCTGCCTGAGTGGTTACCAGGGGCAAGTTTCAAACGCAAGGCTCTGATTTCACGAAAGAGTCTTCCAGCGTGGGTAGATGCACCCTTTCAATATGCCAAAAATAATATGGTTCGTGCATCTGCATCTGATCGAGCACATGGGTTAACAAACCTGATGATTGCACCAGGCGGCAGGCACTGCCGCTGCATCGATGGTCTCTGATGGCGTACTGAGAATCTATGACAGAGCAGTGACAGAAACAGAAGCAACTTATCTCGAGAAAGAGTTGAAAGAAGCTTGTGCGACTGCATTTTCTGGTGAGAAGGATTCTGAAAGATGTAAACCTAACTAAACGATGCATGATTAGCTGCGTCGGAGACGGTACGAACCCTGTTTAACAGACGCTCGAGAACATTTCATTTACCACACTCTTACAGACCTATTCCACCCTCATGGTTTTCTTCTTAGTAATGATATTATACACTGATGTGCAAGCACGAGCTCAAGCCGATATTGATTCACTGATCGGCAAAGGACTGCCGAGACTCCCTCAATGGGAAGACCGGTCTTCGCTACCCTACGTGGAAGCCATCATCAAGGAAACATTGAGATGGTATCCGGTGGTGCCTCTTGGTAAGCAGATACTAACTGTATTGCACCCGCGAGACTCACATGATTTCAAGGTATACCGCATGCTACTGTGGATGATGACATATACGAAGGATATCATATACCCAAAGGTCTGTCTACTTCCTATTGTACTGAGGGCCCATTCACTCATTTCCCTAGGTGCGACAATGATAGTGAATGCATGGTATGTCACGAACTCGTATTGAGATTTCGACGTTGCGTTCCCTGACGGGTGGGTCCCAGGGCGCTGTGTCAAGACCCAACCAAATACCCCGAGCCTGAAAAGTTTAAACCAGAGCGCTTTCTAGGAGGAAACTGTCAATCGATCGACGAATCCATCACCTTTGGATTTGGACGTCGTAAGTGGTGGGTAACTCTGCAATTTTTCCTCCTCTTCGTTTAGTAAACTCAACATTAAAATGTCAGCGTCGGAAGGCACGTCGTGGACGGGTCTCTTTGGATCACAATCGTCACTTTACTTGCCGTGTTTCGATTCGAAGCGCCTCCATCGTGGGACCCAGGCCCGGATGGGGCCAACGTGAAATGGGCGGCAGGCTTGACGACGTGGGTTGCATTTTCATCTCACCCCTTCCTTCTCACTGGCACTTCGTCGATTCCAGACACCCAGAAGAGCTTCCGTGCGAGCTAAAGCTGCGGCATGAGGGCTTGAGCCCTGAGAGACTTGCCCATCTGATTGGGGTGCTTTCGCCATAAGTATCCTGACGAGTAACGTGTAAAATGTATACTTATAAATGCCAGTTTTAACGTTGATTCGTGGTGGTTACACTGCATTTTTACCCCGTTGCTGATAGCCTGATCTATGATAGTTCAGTGTCCATACCCTATTGAATGCGTGACCGCGTGTTCCAGGATCTTCCATCAGAATGGCTGGTTTGAATTGATATGAACTCTAAAATCATTGATTCATTGAAGGTGCTCTCACACAAGGTATAATGTCGGATGAGTCATGACATGATCGGTCTATATAGCGGTGGCTTAGTCACCTTCAGTGCCAATAATTCGGTCATGACTGCGGCCAGTAATACACTGGGGGCAGTTACATTTTAGACGCCACGATCACAAGTTATTGCATGTGCATATATGCGCAGCTCATTGCGTAAGTTTTTGTTATCTAGGACTCCTTCATGTTTTCTTCACAGTGGTTCGTTCTCCCTCTCTGTGTCGCATTGGCAGTAGTTGTTCTGCGCAAGAAGGACATCTCTCCACGTCGACGTCTCCCCCCTGGTCCACCCCCAGTCCCGTTACTGGGAAATGTTTGGGGGATTGATACTCAGCATCCTTGGAAGACGTATGCTAAGTGGGGGAAGCAATATGGTTGGTACCTCCTTCGCTAACATCACCGCCATACTTATGTACGGATCCAGGAGGTATCATGTACACTCGATTGTTGACACAGGACATCATTGTCATCAATTCTGAAAAGATCGCACAAGATCTCTTTGATCGGCGGTCTCATATTTACTCCAGTCGTCCTGAAAGTCTCTTTTCCATGGCCAGTTTGTGAGGCAGTCTCCTGCCCATTTCATTGTACTTGTTGATCCTAAAACAGCATGGGCGTTGGATTCTTGGCTACCTTTTTTCCATACGGTGACCGTTGGAAGCTTCACCGACGATTTTATCATCATGCGTTTCATTCCACCGCAGACCGTTCATTTCGTCCCACTCAGCTGCGCAAAGCGCATGATCTAATCATGCGCCTGGTCTCGACACCTCAAGATTTCCCACAACACCTGCAGCTGTGAGATTATTCAATGCGAGGTTACTGATTACTATTGACAGACTGACATCAACAGGCTGAGTTCCTCATTAATCATGTCTATTGTGTACGACTACGATGTCTCGAGCCTGAATGATCCAATTCTAGTTCAACTCAAACAAGTCGCGGAAATTCTTATAGATGTCTTGCAGCCAAAGGTATCTGCTACTTTGGCTGCTCTTCCATTCCGTAAGTGTTCTGTGTATGAATTTTTTATCTTGCTGCCGATTGATCGTTTTTGCTCAGTCAAGAACCTTCCTGAGTGGTTCCCGGGAGCAAGCTTCAAACGCAAGGCTCTAATTTTACGAAGGGGTCTCCCAGCGTGGGTAGATGTACCCTTTCAATATGTCAAAAACAATATGGTTCGTGTATCTGCATCTGATTAAGCACATGGTCATTGACTAATAAGCCATATGACTCATACTAGGCGGCGGGCACCGCCGCTTCATCAATGGTCTCTGATGCCATACTGAGAATCCAAGACAGAGCAGTGACGGAAACAGAAGCAACTTATCTTGAGAAAGAATTGAAAGAAGCTTGTGCGAATGCATACTCTGGTGAGAAAGTCTGTAAAATGTAAACCCTAACTAAACGATGCATGATTAGCTGCATCGGAAACAGTACGAATTTGGTTTTGGAGAGGGTTAAGAACATTTCATTGATCGTACTCCTCCTATAGACCTATTCCACCCTCATGGTTTTCTTTTTAGCGATGACACTTTACCCTGACGTGCAAGTACGAGCTCAAGCTGAGATTGATTCAGTGATTGGTAAAGGACTGCCAAGACTCCCTCAATGGGAAGACCGGTCTTCGCTACCCTACGTGGAAGCCATCATCAAGGAAACATTGAGATGGTATCCGGTGGTGCCTCTTGGTAAGCAAATAGCATCTGTATTCACGTCTGCAGGATTCACATGATTACAAGGTATACCATATGCCACTGTGGAGGATGACGTATACGAAGGATATTATATCCCCAAAGGTCTGTATCTATTATACTAAGGGATCATTTACTCATTTGCGTCCCCCAGGTGCGACAATAATAGTGAATGCTTGGTATGCCACGAACTCGTCTGGAGGATTTAACATTCATTTCCTGCCGTGCGGATCCCAGGGCGCTCTCTCTCGACCCAACTAAATACCCCGAACCTGAAAAGTTTAAACCAGAGCGCTTTCTCCAAGGAATCAGCCAATCGATCGACGAATCCATCAGCTTTGGATTTGGTCGTCGTAAGTGGTATGTATCTCTGTGCAAGTTCTCCTCTTCATTTAGTAATTTCAACATTAAAATGTCAGCGTCGGAAGACACGTCGTGGACGGGTCTCTTTGGGTCACCATCGTCACTTTGCTTGCTGTCTTTCGATTCGAAGCGCCGCCTTCGTGGGACCCGGGTCCGGATGGGACCAACGTGAAATGGGCGGCAGGCTTGACGACGTGGGTTGCATTTTCATCTCACCCTTTCCTTCTCATTGGCACTCGGTCGTTTCAAGGCGCCCAGAAGAGCTTCCATGCGAGCTAAGGCTGCGGCATGAGGACTTGAGTCCTGAAAAGCTTGCCCATTTGATTGGACTGGTGTCGCCATAAGTGTACTGATGAGCAACATGTAAAATGTATATGTATGTATGTGCTTGAAGTTTCCGAGGGAGTTCAGTTTTAGTGTCGACTGGTAACGATTACGCTGTGAATTTACCCCGTTTCTGATAACCTGATCTATGATTGTTCATCCATACTTTATTGAATGCTTGTCCAGGATCTATGAAAACTAAGGGCACGCTGAGAATCTCAACATCGTGATGGAACGGAATAAGATTAAATGTAGGCATAGAACGTCAGCGAATGGGCATCAAAGGAACATATATAAGGAGAACGTACGGGCACATATGTACCTCTAAACACCGTGATGCCAGAACGGGGTGAGAGCCTGAGGCGTACTAGTGCGGTCTCTGTCATGATCTTTTTCGCTTATTCATACAAATACTCTCACGTGACTTCTTACTCATCCATATCACGTGTAGATACTATTCCATGATGTTCTATGTCATTCCATGGACTATTACCATAGTAGGACTCCAGCCTGCCCTATACTTTATGCACAGACCATTGTGCTCATGTATATAAGGTGGACGCTCATCGTAAGAGCTCCTTACTTTCAGTTTATTCATTGTCTTTGCGAGTAACCTTAGGGCAACCTAGGACCTTTCATCGAGTCCTGATATAAAACCGAAAGTAACCTCCTACCTTGCCCATATGACGTCATTCGAACTTCACTACTCGTGTCATCAACACTTCGCCAACAACTATCCCCTCCTCATACCAACACCTACTCCGACTTTCGTCGTCGCTCACACCGAACGTTGTACTATGCCAGTCAAACGCTTCGCCAACACCTTATCCTCCCCGCTTCATGTCAAGCCCTCTGGCTGTCTGAGTCGCTGAGTTATTGCGCTGGCAGCAGAGTGTCCTCACTGTACAAATCGACGGCAGCAAGTCCTTGCACTCCCATCACCAGCCCTAATGGTTTACACCAGGCGTATATACTGTGCCATTGAGAGAGTCATTGCCTTGTTCTTCCTCCAGCTTAGCTTAATCAGGAAGATCGTACGCCGGATTATTTCACATCCACCTTGGACCTGGTCCACCACACCTGTACGCTCTTAGAAGGACTTGTATTAGTCTTTCTCCTCACCTACCTCCAACTCGCTTTTCGTATCATCGCTGTTGAGCCTGTTGCCCTAGTGCCAGAGCCGCAGCCGCCCCTTCCTCTCCACCCCCTATACTCCATGACAGACGTAGAGGATTCAACCTTGGACAACGAGCAAACTGTCTATGAACCATCGTTACATTCTGACGACGAGACAGTTGTTGACAAACCCGATTACTCAGATCAATACCTCCGAGCTGCGCTCTCTCCTCTTGCTCTCCAGACCACCTCATGACCACATCGAGGAAGTTCAGGAAACCCCATTTGCATCACCTGGTGGAATCATCCTGCCACTTCCTAAAAAATCACAGCTCGCACCAAGCATCAAAAGCCCAATTACCATCACTGTCCGAACTGTCTGCTTTTTACAGTGACATCCAACCCTCATCCCCACCAACGACATCAATGAGGAATTTTGGCTGGGATTATGTGTCGTATCAACAAAAGACGAGCTCATCAGCTTCGCCCGTTCCTCATCACCTATCGATGCTACAAGGCAGGACAACAACTGCAACGTCACCAGAAGGAACTTCGATACAATCCACCTCAAGTACCCAGGTAATAAAACTTTTGTTCACAGAAGCCAAAATCAACGAGGATAAGGGATTATAGCAAGAAAAAGTTTTAATCACAGTTTTACAAAAAAAAAAAAGAGAAAAGCTTGCCCATCATTTCGGACGATCCTGTATTGTTACCCCGCGCATACCACGCCGACCACCACATCTGCCTTCTGAAGACCGAACCACTCCAGTTGGTTATCCTTACCCACTATCCGTTGTTAGTCGCGCTTCCTCCCAAAGTGATACCCCATGAATCATGGCAACCGAAGCACAACCCTCTACCTCCAATCCCACATCACCTCCTCTCCGCTCTTGGCCCATGGCTGGGACATTCGCGGAATTCTGTAACCAATATGTGGTGTACATCCAACACGTCGCCCAACACGGAGTACATACCGCCACGCCTCCAACCATACCAAGCGGCCCAACAAAGAAAAAGGATAAAGCACCCGATACAGATGACGAGCTGAAGGCAATAAAAATCGGCAAGTCCTACATCGAAAACCCCCCCCCTTTCTCAGGCAAACCCGAAGACTATACCAAATGGAAGGCAAAGTTTCGCCTCTACCTTTTAGGTTTCGATTGGCCTGTCAGCGATGCCGAAGAGATCAAAATGTTCCTAGGGTTCTGCACAGAAGGTCCCGCAGAAGAATTTGCCACCCTATTAATCGAGAAAGATCTTGACTATGAAGACTACACCACTCGAGCATTCTTTAGAACGTTTGTCGATCCGACATTTAAACCGGTTTACAAAGCAGCCCGCGCTGAAACCGAGTTACTCAATCTCAAACAAGGATCACTTACGATCGAAGAATTTCTTACAAAACAACAAAACCTGATCGCTCACGCTGAATGGTCAGAAATTACCAATGGACGACAGCTTGTACAACTGCTCCATCCCAACGCTCGCAACAACATCGTGGAACAAGTCGAACACTCTAATATCGACATGACTACAAAATACCTACACAGTTACTCCGAATGGACCCAGCAACTCATCGCCGCTGGACAGTTATTAATGGAGATCGCTGAAAGGAAACAAGGTACGACTCACGAGTTGCCGTGTCCTAAGGTCAAGTTCCCTACCTGATTCGTCGAACCTCACACCGCGACCCCAGAGACCACAGGTGTCTTCAGAGGCTGAGGCGCTCCCATGGATCTATCCAAGGCGAGGGCGACTGGAACTTGCTTCTGATGTGCCAAAGAAGGCAAGACGTCCACATGGCCTTGTGCTGTCCACCCCCAAAAGAGCTCCGGCTCCAAGAATATCAAAGTCCGCGGACTCGATGTCAAATACTCCACCCTAGAGGAATTAGAGACAGCAGTTCGAGAAGCGGATGAGATGGATTTTGTCGAAGAGGACGAGGAATGAGATCGCCTCGTTCTCAAGGTACGTCACCCATGAGAATTTGTACTTGTAATGTTACGGTCAGGGGCGCCTGGGCTGCAAAGCCTAAGGACAGCACGGCAGTACCTAAAACTGTGCTTAATTCCCCTTCTCGGTCTACTAACAAATTCTCTCTCCTTGACGTAGAAGGGATCTCAGACTGCGAAAGCAGCCCTAGTCCTAGCTTGCTGGCTATGAAAGAGCCAAATGTATCTTTGCTCCCCTTGAGCGTTACAGCCTCTGTTCCGTCCGGGGAACAAGCAATCAAACGGCAGGCAAAGATTGAGGTTGTAAGTAGAAAGGAAACAGCCCCACCGCGAACTATCCTCACAAGAAAGGATCGCGGATGGAAATCCACAATCAAGCCTTGGTCCACGCAGTGGATCAAGCAAATTGCCAATGACACCTCTGACGAATGTCTCATCGCTCATTTACGAGCATTCGTCCATGACACCCGACTCTCCGAGGTCAACGCTGAGCTAATTGCGGACCTTCGGAATGCCTCCCATGATGCCACCGAGTTCATACTACTTGAACTTACGCAGAAACCTCAATATCGAACCAAAAAGCCCTCTCCCAACACTTTTGAGATACCAATCACACTTGGAACTGATTCAGGAAAGGAAGTCGAAGCAATCGCCTTGATCGACTCTGAATGCATGGCATCGGCTATCAACATCGATTTCATTAGAGAGCATGAACTCAAACAAAAACCTTTACCCCAGGCTATACCAGTCTATAATGCCGACGGAACCGCCAATACAGAAGGTGCGATCACGCATTACGTCGACCTGAAAGTGGCTATCGGGGACCACCAATCTGCTATCCCCTTTTCGGTGACACATTTATCATCGCAAGTGGTTTTTCTTGGATTTGATTGGCATGCCAATATAACCCCTGCATCGACTGGCAGACTAAGGAACTCAGTTTTGCACCAGAAACCATGCCCTTGTGGGAATACGAGGACGCGGAACCTGAAGACCGAGTCTTCCAGCTCGAAAACAAATACATCACTACCATGGCAACAGATCTTGCCACCGCCGCTAATCAAGGAAAACAAGATATTCCTTTTGAACAAGTTGTCCCATCCGAATACCACAAGTTCCGTGATGTATTCGCCAAGGAATCCTTTGACGAGTTACCTCCTCGACGCCCTTGGGACCACACGATCAAACTAAAACCCAGTGACCACAAGGTCGACTGCAAAACCTACCCACTCTCCTTAAAAGAACAAAAGGAACTTGACGCGTTCCTCAAAGAAAACCTCTCTACAGGGCGTATCCACCCTTCCAAATCTCCATTTGCATCCCCATTCTTCTTCGTCAAAAAGAAGGATGGTAAACTCCGACCTGTCCAGGATTACCGCAAGCTCAACGAAGCAACAATCAAGAATTGATATCCCCTCCCCCTCATTGAGGAAATCATTCAAAAGCTTCGTGGAGCAAAATTCTATTCAAAAATGGACATCCGCTGGGGTTACAACAACGTCCGAATGAAGGATGGAGATGAATGGAAGGCCGCCTTCCGAACTAATCAGGGCCTCTTTGAGCTTCTCGTCATGTTTTTCGGCTTAACTAACTTCCCCGCAACGTTCCAAACAATGATGAATCACATACTCCGTGATCTCATCGCCAAAGAAGTCGTCATCGTCTATATGGACAACATCTTAGTTTTCACCAAAACCCTCGATGAACATTGACGTGTGGTACGGGAAGTACTCTCCCGACTCTGTGAGCACAAACTATCGCTCAAATACACGAAATGTGAATTCGAGACCACAACCACCGAATACCTCGGCCTGGTTGTCTCCGATGGAACAATTGCCACTGATCCTACCAAAGTCGATGCCATTCACACTTGGCCGACTCCCACCTCTCGAACTCAGGTCTGCTCCTTCCTGAGTTTCCTCAACTTCTTCCGTTGTTTCATTAAAGACTTTGCGGCCATTGCAAAACCACTCAATCGCCTCACCAGTGAGAAAAACCCCTTCGAGTGGAATACCGCTTGTCAAACTTCCTTCGATACCCTCCGCAATGTGCTTATAAATGCACCCATCCTCTCTCTCGCCTCTGACTTTGATCCCTTCTGGATCGAGACCGACGGTTCAGGCATAGGACTCGGAGCCATTCTCTCCCAACATCAGAATGGGCTCTGGCATCTGATTGCGTATCTGTTGTGGTCTCTTTCCGACGCAGAATGGAACTACCATGCTGCTGACTTGGAGTTCGCTGCAATCATCGAAGCTGTCACCACATGGTGACAATATTTATTAGATGCTCATGTTCCCTTCGAAATCCTCACGGATCATTAAAACCTCACATATTTCGCTGTCCCACAGGACCTCTTCTGCCGCCAAGCTTGATGGAATCAGATCATGCAAGAATTTCACTATATGATGGTACATCGTTCCGGAAAAACAAATCCTGCCGACCCTCTGTCCCGGAGGTCAGACTTTGAAAAGGGGGTGAAGGATGACAATAAAAGTGTCACCATTTTTCCCACTCTTTTACAGCAGAACCATATGTCGACAGCTGTGGAGAATGCGCCGACATACAACCAGGACTTTATTTCTTTTTCTCTAAACATTAATGCCCTTCCTATTTCTAATACAGACATTTATTCGAATGCTATAGATATGCGTATGCTAGTGGCAATGTGTGTAGCCAAACAATCCCTTTCTTCCCCATCTATTATAGTACAAAGAATAACGGACTTACAACATCTCAAGAACTCTAAAGTGGTACGAGCATTTGCTCAGCACAATAATCATTTTTCCCTTCGCAATTCTCTTATATATTTCAAAGACTTTCTCTACGTACCAAAGGATGCATCTCTCTGAAACGACATACTAACCAACATTCACAGTCACCCTATGGCCGGACACCCAGGGATATGCACTACTATTCGGAAGGTTCAAGAACAATACTATTGGCCGATGTCAGCTAAAGACGTCAAAAGATTTGTCAAAGGATGTGAGGTGTGCCAAAAGAATAAGGCAATCACAACTCCTCGGCATACCCCTCTACATCCAAATGAAATCCCATGACAACCATGGGAGCACATCTCGCTAGATCTCATATCCCCACTTCTGGAGTCACACGAAAGTAATGCCATATTGGTCATTGTCGATCACTTTTCAAAAATGATCCGACTCTTCGGCATCAGGGATACGATCAACAGCAAGGGTATTGCAACCATACTCCACGACGAAATCTTCAAGCTCCACGGCCTACATCTCAGATCGAGGCCCCCAATTTGTATCTATGTTCATGACCGAACTTCAGAAACTCCTCGGCATTACACCCAACCCTTCCACAGCATTCCATTCGCAGACGGACGGCCAAACAGAACGCTATAATGCGTGGGTAGAGCAATACCTTCGCATCTACATCAACCACCGTCAGAACGACTGGAAGGAATGGCTCTCTATGGCCGAGTTTGCGCACAATAGTAATTCTCGATCAATGACGCACCAAACCCCGTTTATGCTCAACTATGGGCATGAACCACACGTCAATGAGGATCGTCATACGTCCATTAGAAGTGAGTCAGCCACAGACTTCGCCAAGCAAATGACAGTACTACGCGCACAAGCTGCTGAAGCCCTTCGCCTAGCTAATGAGGACATGAAGAAGTTTTACAACCGTTCTGTACGCTCTATAGAGGACTACAAGCCCGGGGATCTGGTGTGGCTAGAGGCAACTCATATCCGCACCAACCGACCTATGAAGAAACTCGACCAGAAAAGATATGGTCCCTTCAAGGTTCTCACCAAGGTCGGTGTCGCCTCATACAAACTCGATCTGCCACACAAGTGGAGAACCATTCACCCGGTTTTCCACAAATCCATTCTACACCCATACACTCCACCTATGTCCGGTCCTATCCCCGGTCCTCCTCCTCCCGACCTCATCGACGATGTCCCCGAACAAGAGGTAGAAATGATCATAGACTCACACCAGTGTGGTGAACGATTCAAATACCTTGTCCATTGGAAAGGATTCCCCGTCGAAGAAGATGAATGGCTAGCTAACACTGAACTAGCTCATGCGCAAATCGCCATAACCAAATTCCACCAGTTGCACCCCACAGCGGCATGCCCTACAACCCGTCTATGACTTCGTCTGGTCAATCTTCCGTCTTCGTCCAAACAGATCACACTTCCCGACGAACCACCTTGCACATGTTCCCCCTGCTCCTCCTCTTCTTCAACCTTTTCTGACCCCAGATTCCTCGAATATCGCAAACATTTTAAATGGTTTGACGATTCTATGTTCGAAATCCCTACCGCTCCACCGGTCCCTGAACCGGTTCCTCATTCCCAGATTCATTGGTCCTTCTGTAAGGATCCCTACTGTCGCTACCATAACGACTCATGAGGACATGAGCCCTTAGAGAGGGGGTAATGTCATGATCTTTTTCGCTTATTCATACAAATACTCTCACATGACTTCTTACTCATCCATATCACGTGTAGATACTATTCCACGATGTTCTATGTCATTCCATGGACTATTACCATAGTAGGACTCCAGCCTGCCCTATACTTTACACACGGACCATTGTGCTCATGTATATAAGGTGGACGCTCATCGTAAGAGCTCCTTACTTTTGGTTTATTCATTGTCTTTGCAAGTAACCTTAGGGCAACCTAGGACCTTTCATTGAGTCCTGATAGTCTCTAAATGCTGGAACAGGACACCAAATAAATATCTGGGTGTGACTCACTGATCGCAAGGCAATCTAATAAGTTTGGTCTGAGTAGTAGTATATGATGTGGCCGCTGGCTCCCTAGCCTCGGTGAGTCAACGGCCTTTGGTCTCGAGTCCTCGGACCCTCGACCCAGATGCGTTTGTCCAAATACCACTATCCTGCGCAAAAATCATTTCCGTGTACCAATCAACCAATCTCGTGTGGTGACTCCACAGTTCTTTCTTCGCGTATAGTAGTGATGACTGGCAGGTAAGTGTCCCTTGGTTCGATTTACAACACACTTCACGACTTGAAGACAATGCATGTACCATGTTCCCATCATCTTTCAGCAACCCGTTCTGTCGTCGCGCTCGGTCGTGGAATTCGTCGACACGATCGTGTTCGAGGGAAGGGCCCGGCGGCGTGGCACATGTGGCTAGGGAGGTTCGAAGAAGGAGCGAGCCAAGGTCATCATTCCATCTCCGCAAGAACCTGGTCAACGACATGAACGACGCGAACAACAACACAAACAAGGACGAACGTGACTTGATCCAAGTGTCGTTTTGTGAAGGTGTCGTTGAATGTCAGTCTGTCTACTCCGAGATCAACGCGTCGTTTTCCTCACATTCTGTTTTGCAGATTCAAATCGAAACTATGCGACACGTGCACACTGTTGTGTCGCAAGCTGTTTCCCCCCTCGCCCTTTTCAGACCAAGAGAACGACACGAATGCACCAAGTCCTAGATCTAAAAAAGTGGGTTCGCGCTCCAACCACAAACTCGCCTGATCCTCTTCTGTCGCCAAGTCCAATGACAGACACGCCTCTAAACCTGTACGGCGATCTCCTTCTGTCCATCTGTTTCACTCGTGCAGGATGCCTCGGCAAGGCGCTGGAACAACAGCATCTCATCTCTCAAACGCGTGCGCTCTCAGCCGTGAAGTGAGCATACCGTGCGCACGCTCAGACATCGCGCATCCCAAACCCAAGCGAACCAACACGCCGAAAGCTGCAAGGTCCTACCCGAGACCAGACCGGAGAAAAAGGACAAGGAGGACAAGCTGGGGTGACGCTCGTTGCTGCCATGACGCCAATGAAACCCAAGGTCCAAAAAATGTCTCTCTAAGTCGTCAGGTGAGTTTTTATCTCGAGAGCTGTAGGACGAGTCCGGCGTCACGCGCGGATCACGATTGGGGTGGCGAGTTCGGAGGGGATAGGATTTAACCAGTAAGGAGTGGGGAAAGGGGGTCGCAACGTCACCGAGAGACAGGCGCGTGCGTACGATCAGGGGATCACGGTATTCGGTACATCGAGGGGACTGCACAGAAGTCTCTGTCGTTCAAGAACGACGCGAGCTACTTAAATACGTACGTCTGAGGCTATGTAGAATGGAAAGGGACAAAGGATTCGGTTCGGCATCGTATCGGTCCGGTTGCTTACTGTCCAGGCGTAACCGGTATGCAATCCTTACAGAGCGAGGGAGGAGATGATGCGTTACATTGCATCGAGGACGAGGACAGGTTGTGGTTGCCCAGGTCTTTGCCTGACAACTTGCTCTTGGGTCGAGGAAGCGGGGTGCGAGCGGCTTCGAGTTGTTGTCGAAGTAGGTAATGTCCTATATGCTGTTTAATCCATATAACTGTTCGGTGTATTTTTCGTTACACGGGGGTCAACGCGCAACTGTATACACAGGATTAATGTGCATCGGTACTACAGCGGTGTTCGGAGTCCTACCCCGGCCAATTCTGATTCAGGCGATCGGAGTTGTCTCCATGAGCTTGAAATATATTACTTCATAACAAAGCCAAAACTCAAAAAAACCAGCATATCTTTATAGACCATTACATTGAATTCTCCAACGTTACGTTTTTCAGGTAGACCATTTCATGGAGACCATGTGTCCGTCGTCAGCCGTTGTGTCTCATTTGTATATCATCCCTGCAAGAATTCCATCATGGTCTGGTTTCCGACGAACCCCGCTGAGTCGTTGCCATACGTGTACTGTGGCCACTAATACGGTTTAGCGTCATGATCACAAGTTACTGCATGTGGGAACACACATATACGCAGCTCCGAGTCATCGTGTAATTTTTCGTTACGGCTCCTTCATGTTTTCCTCACAGTGGTTCATTCTCCCTCTCTGTTTCGCATTGGTGGTGGTTGTTCTGCGCAAGAAGAACTCTCCACATCAACGTCTTCCCCCTGGTCCACCCCCGGTCCCGTTATTGGGGAATGTTTGGGGGATTGATACTCAGCATCCTTGGAAGACGTATGCTAAGTGGGGAAAGCAATATGGTTGGTCCCTCCGTTGTTAACATAATTGCCATACTTATCGACGAATACAGGTAGTATCATGTACACTTGGTTGTTGACACAGGACATCATTGTTATCAATTCTGAAGAGATTGCGCAAAATCTCCTTGAT
The DNA here is from genome assembly GCA_038090255.1 of Austroboletus niveus. Classification (NCBI taxonomy): domain Eukaryota; kingdom Fungi; phylum Basidiomycota; class Agaricomycetes; order Boletales; family Boletaceae; genus Austroboletus; species Austroboletus niveus. Next base: position 45,787 of record JBBPMJ010000067.1, read on the forward strand.
CGGCGGTCCCACAACTACTCCAGTCGCCCTGAAAGTCTCTTTTCCACGACTGAGTTGTGAGGCAGTCTCCTACCAATATTTACTGCACTTGTTAATCTTGGAGCAGCATGGGTGTTGGATTCTTGGCTACATTTTTACCATATGGCGACCGTTGGAAGCTTCACCGACGGTTTTACCACCACGCATTTCATTCCATTGCAGGCCGTCCATTTCGTCCCACTCAGCTGCGCAAAGTGCATGATTTAGTCATGCATCTGGTCTCGACACCTCAAGATTTCCCACAACACCTGGAACTGTGAGATTATTCTATACGAGGTCACTGATTACCATTGACAGACTGATATCAACAGGCTGAGTGCCTCATTAATCATGTCTATTGTGTACGGCTGTGATGTCTCAAGCCTGAATGATCCAATTCTAGTTCAACTCAGACGAGCGTTGGAAATTCTTATAGGTGTCTTACAGCCAGAGGTATCCACTACATTGGCTGCTTTTCCACTCCGTAAGTGTTTTAAGAATGAATTTTGTATCTTGGTGCTGATTGACCGTTCTTATTCAGTCAAGCACCTTCCTGAGTGGTTCCCGGGAGCAAGCTTCAAACGCAAGGCTCTGATTTCACGAAGAAGTACCCCAGCGTGGGTAGATACACCCTTTCAATATGTCAAAAACAATATGGTTCGTGTATCTGCATCTGATTAAGCACATAATCGTTGGCTAATAAGACCGTACTAGGCGGCAGGCACCGCCGCTCCATCAATGGTCTCTGATGCTGTACCAGGGATCCGAGGCAGGGCAGTTACGGACACAGAAGCAGCTTATCTTGAGAAAGAACTGAAAGAAGCTTGTGCGACTGCATTCTCTGGTGAGAAAGAGTCTGTAGAATGTAAACCTGACTAAACAACGTTTGATTAGCTGCGTCGGAAACGGTACGAATCTGGTTCTGTAGAGGGTTGGGAACATTTAATTGACCACACTCTTCCTATAGACGTTCTCCACCCTCATGGTTTTCTTTTTAGTGATGACACTTTACCCTGACGTGCAAGAAAGAGCTCAAGCCGAGATTGATTCGGTGATTGGCAAAGGACTGCCAAGATTCCCTCAATGGGAAGACCGATCTTCGCTCCCTTACGTGGAAGCCATCATCAAGGAAACATTGAGGTGGTATCCAGTGGCGCCTCTCGGTAAGCAGATAACAATTGCTGTATTTACGCCTGCAGGATTCACATGATTTCAAGGTATACCGCATGCCACTGTAGAGGATGACGTATACGAAGGATATTACATCCCCAAAGGTCCGTCTATCTATTGTACTAAGATCATTTACTCATTCGCATTCCCTAGGTGCAACAATTATAGTGAATGCTTGGTATGTATGTCACGAACTCGTTGGAGGTTTCAACGTTGCGTTCCTGACGGGCGGGTCCCAGGGCGCTCTCTCGAGACCCAACTAAATACCCCGAACCTGAAAAGTTTAAACCAGAGCGCTTTCTACAAGGAATCAACCAATCGGTCGACGAATCCATCGGCTTTGGATTTGGTCGTCGTAAGTGGTATGTATCTCTGTGCAAGTTCTCCTCTCCATTTAATAAACTCAACATTAAAATGGCAGCGCCGGAAGGCACCTCGCGAACGGGTCTCTTTGGATCACAATCGTCACTTTGCTTGCTGTCTTTCGATTCGAAGCGCCTCCTTCGTGGGACCCAGGCCCGGATGGGGCCAACGTGAAATGGGCGGCAGGCTTGACGACGTGGGTTTCATTTTCATCTCATCCCTTCCTTCTCACTGGCACTCCGTCAATTCCAGATGCCCAGAAGAGCTTCCGTGCGAGCTAAAGCTGCGGCATGAGGGCTTGAGTCCTGAGAGGCTTGCCCATTTGATTGGGCTGGTGTCGCCGTAAGTTTGGCGTCCTATCAAACTATAAGGCAATCAGTAGCAGTATGCTAGTATCATGTATGTAACATGTATATTTTTAGTTCAGCGCAGATGTCCAGTTTTGGCGTTGATCGGCAACGATTATGCTTCCTTTTTACCGGTAGGCTGATCTATCATAGTTCGACTATCAGAGGCCAACTTCACGAACTTTACAACAGCTTAATTATTCTAACATTCAAGAGCGACTGCAGTCATTATAACTGAGCCTTCCTAGTTATCGGACAACTTTACCGTGTAAGCCGTGTGTGCAAAGCCGACTCAGCCGTTGGTGCTGTCATAGACACTAGAAGAGATTATGCTCAACTGCAGTCATTTCATTTGGACCAGCAAACTAAGCATCGCACGTTAGCATGCTCAAAAGAGCACAGCCATCACATTACCTACGGGGCAACCTTTGGGACCAAGGCGTCCTGTTGATACCCGAGACCGTAACCCCAAACATAAACCAATCTAAGAGACTGCTCAACGACAGACACGAACAGGTTTAGACCAGCGCTCAACCCTGGGTATCAATTGCTACATGCCACAAATAATGTTAGTGACAGTCTTGCTTTCACAGGCACTGGACACATCGTCAGCAGAAACGATGGGTAGAGAAACGAAACACGCAACCAGGCTCCACTTCAATATCAAACGCCGTCTTGTTCCCAGTAGTGATGTGTTCTCCCGTCCTCCCGTTGCCCAGCTGTCCCTTCCCCCCGCTCCCAAAAGAGAATACTTTGATGAAATGAGTTGCGTTCGATACCCATATACAAAGGCAGCTCACCTCTTTCGTTCTCAGTCAAGACTATCGAAAAGGCGATGCCTGCACCAGCCTTGACCACCCGTTGCCGTTCCCCATTCACACACGGTCCGATTTTAACTCCGTTATTTGAGGCGTCACGCGGTGACCGCACTTTTTAGAGAAAGGGATAAAAAGAGGGGGAACCAACCGTCGTCAGGACACGCACACACCAAAAAGAGGAATAAGAAGGAATAAAAACACATGCGAACGCGCGACTCACCTGCCTGAGATTGTATGCCCCCGCAAACCAAACGGTCCCTTAGCTGTCCAACAACAACACGCGGTTCAGATCACACGCGGCATGCACCGTGAATCGCACACCTTCTTTCGCCCCAAGTTCGATGGTGCGCAGACGTCTGGATGTATTCTCAGATATGAAATCGATGCCAGCAAGTCAACACCAGCGCACTCGCTGCGTTTCGACTAAACATCCACGCAGTCCCGCGACAAAGTGGTAGGCGCAGCACGAGGCATGGAGAAGTGGCTTTGACGTTGCCCAACGAACGCAAGATGTGCGGCTCGAGAAGGTCGGAACTATGGGGAGGTGGAGTTGGATGTTCGACTTGAAGGTCGCCCGTATTTTTTTTCCAGGGGTGAGAAGTGATGTTTACGCCTCAGGCATTGCCCTCTCCCTTGCCACGCACCTTTCGATCCAGCCTTGGCCTGGATCCTCTCAAGTGCTGTTCTGACGCAGGGCTAACCAATCCGTTCCTCCACAAATCATCACTGCGAGTTGGGTCCTGTCAGCACATGCGCAATGTACTAGATAGGTGGTACACATACCTCGTCCCCAATGTGTTTCTTTGATGGCATATGAAGAAAGTAATAAGTCAACAGTTGCATATAAGCGAGTATTTTCTTTTCTTTGACAGGTGATATTATTATGTAGGGGGGCTCCTTGAACTCGTACCACAACCATGGACGAATTTCCCACGCTACAATGCGGGCAAGGATGAGCAACGAAACAAGAATGCTCTGCGACCAGCTGCCCCCCCCAATGGCCAACCAGAAGCCGAAACCAAAAAGAAAACCCCATAGACAACACCCAACCCAATGAGGATAAATCCCCCAGACGTAAGCCCCAGACATTGCCTCCCCAGAGAAAACAAATGCCAACTCACCACCACCACAGCCCCAAGCATAAACAAAAGCTGAATGAAGGGCCATCATGCCATGCGGTATGCCCAACCCACCTACTGTTGAACTTGCACTGTTCTAGGTGACACGTATTAGGTGTCAAGCCTGTACTTAGGCTCATAGCAGCAAGGATCATAGAATCTATGCTGGGGCAACAACTCTACTGTACCAGGTAACCATGTACTCACTGGGGGTGAGGACTGGGCTTGGGGGCTTTGTCTGGTGATGGTGGTTTGAGGTAAAGAAGTCATTATTCAAGTGGAGTTGTAACTCTACACTTTATACTAAGTATGCTACTTATTAAGTAAGTCTTTTTCATGTACTGAATATACACTACTCAGGCTATAGATAAGCGTCCTATAGTTAGTCGCTTTCAACACTTCCTCTTGTTAAATACACTAAGTATGTAAGCAATAAGCAACAGGGATGCTAATCTATCTAGGGAGAGTCATAGAAGACTAAGCCCAACTTTGATCTGAACTGATCAAGTTTAACATGACCCAAGTTCTTTGTGAACATGTCTGCAGGGTTGTTGGATCCTTCTAAAAAGAATATCTCTATGTACTTATTCTGGATATACTCATGCACACTATGCCAACAAATGTCAATGTGTTTATTGCGCTTTTCAGTCACAGGGTTTATGGCCATGAAGATGGATCCTTGATTATCCCCACAGATAGGAGTGGGTATTAACTTGTATCCAAGTTCCCCTAAAAGGGTATGCAACCATATCACTTGTTTGCTATAATCAGACAAGGCAACATATTCTGCTTCAGTACTAGAGTGAGTGACTCTGTCCTGTTGGGACGACTTCCAGCTGAAGATGCCATTTGCCAGTTGGATAAACCAGCCAGTCTGTGAATGACGAGTGTTGGAATCCGATGCCCAGTCAGAATCAGTAAAGGCAATCAATTCTGTCTCAAATGCGTCATCAAACACTAGTGAATAGTGCCTGGTATCAAGCAGATATCAACAGATATACAATGCTTTGTCAAGGTGCTCTTTGGAAGGGTTTGCTGCATGCTTGGACATTGCTGTCACAGCATATGTGTTACGATCCATTGGGCCTCTCTTTTCTTTTCCTTACATCTACTTATCATGTATATCAAAGGACCTTGACTCTTGCTGTTTGAGCCCTGCTTGGGTCCTTTTCTTTTACCATTGCTTTCTCATTACTGCTTACTTATTTAGCATAACTCATCCACAGTTGTATTACCAACTTCTATCTGATGCCATCGCATCCACTCCATAGTGACTCAGCTTCTTCGCAATTCCATCGCTTTCTATTGCTGACTCACCTTCTTCCTTTACCTACTCTTAACTGCTTGGCTTGCATATATAAACCCTAGGTACTCAGGTGTATTCCCTATCTTAGATCTCCTGCAATTTATCTAGTATCTTGAAGTTGCTCTTGGGTCCTCCAGTCCTTGTCCTACTGTCGAGTGGATGCTCCTTTCGAACCCTTGATCCGTTGCTAGTCCTGTGATGTCCTTAGACCCATTGATCCCTCAGTCCTCAATGGTTCCCAGAACCTCTGCCAAGGAAGACCCTTAAGTGAACCCCTCTTTGATCTGATGTTAGTCTTATGCTGGCCTTAGCCTCCCTGTCGTGGAACCCTCTCATCAGACTCCTCGTCCTGTCAGCTGCATAGCGACAGTAAGCCCCTTGAACCACTGCAGACCTATGCTTGACCACGTCGAGCATAACAATATGTGATGTCTGGGCATGTTCCAAGCATGATGTACAGCAAGGAACTGATCACTTGTTGGTAGCATGATCTTAGTTCTGGGTCTATTGGCCCATGGTAATGAAAAGGGTAGTAACCCTGGGGTAAGGGAGTAGGTGCAGTACACGCATTCTGCATTCTGAATCTTTCAAGTATCTTTTCAAGGTATAAACATTGATCAAGCAAGATTTTGCAATCATGTCTTTTGATTCTCATATGCAAGAATTCTTTTGCAGGACCTAAGTCTCTGCATTCCCATTTCTTCATGAAATGCCCCTTAACTTCTTCCACAAGGGCCTTGGATGGACCACAGAATAAAGTGTCATCTACATAAATGATGGCAACCACCATTGAGGTGCCTTTATTTTTGTAGAGAAAAATACCAGCATCTGTTTTGAGACATTCAAAACTGAGTTCTTTCATGCTCTCATTGAGTACTTTCCACCAGGCTAGTCCAGCCTGTTTGAGGCCATAAAGGGCATGCAATAGGTGAAATACCTTATGCTCTTGCTCTGGGACTTTAAAGCCTTCAGATTGCTTTATGAAGATCTCTTCTTTCAGCTTTCCATAAAGGTAAGCCAATCAAACATCAACCACTTCAATATGCCAGTTTTCAATGGTGGTGAGAGCCAGCATAAGCCAGACTGTCTCAAACCTAACCACTGGTGAGCTGATTTGATCGAAATCAACTCCCTCAATCTAGGAGAAATCCTTAGCAACCAGTCTAGCACGTTTGCGATCATCAGGCTTTACATCAAACACCCATCTGTTGTCAATGACTTTACAGCTGTGGGGGTGATCCACTAGCTCATAAACATTGTGCTCTCATAACATGTCAAGCTCACGTCAACAAGTGGCTTTCCATTCCTCTTGTGCTGCATGTAGTAATATTTGGATGTCCCTATATGTCCATTCGCGAAGGGGTTTGTGCTTTGCAGAAGCATTAACCCACTGTGGAATTGCCTTAGATATTAAAAATGCTGTCAGGTTGGCTCCCTCTTCATGACATAATCGTTCAACATCATCTTCACTTTGGTCAAGTGGAGATATAGAAGGGACTGACTCAGGTTGTGATATGTTGGGATCAAACTGACCAGGCATCTGCCAAGATGGGCCAGGTTCACCAACTATGTCATGCCATTTGGACTCTTTGTTCACATCCTGTTTGACATCTACTGGATGCCGATCATCACCATAGACATTGCCAGGCCTTTGGGGGACCCGACATTGTCTTTCCAAATGACAAAGAGAAGGAGGAACTTGAGGTGGAGGAGGAATCCTGCATGATTTGCGTGGTGGTGCAGGGAGTTTAGGCAATGGGCGAGGAGAGGAGGTGTGAGGATGAGGGACTGGATGAGGGGATGGAGGACAAGGAGCTGGAGAAGGTGGATATGAATCATTACTGTTAAAAGGAACTTCAGGTAAAAGCTCGACCACTATTTCAGGATGACCAGGAGATTTGGCCACTGGTGCATGTTCCATATGAGGGGTCGAATGTGCCAGTACATGTTTGCATTTAGAGAATAATGTCTCATCATAGATAGCATAAGACAAGGTGAAAACCACATTATTGGGGGATCTCATGAACATATTGTTCTTTTGATTGCTGGGATGCAGTCCCAAATAGACCATGAGCTCAGATTTAGGGGCCAATTTGTTAGCCCGCACATCCTGTGGTATATGCACATAGGCACCACATCCAAAGACATGCAGGTGTGCTACATCTGGAGCTTCTTTGTGAAGGAGATCATATGATGTGTGTCAGTTAAGGCTTTGTTTGGGCAGGCAATTGTATAAATGTGCCACATGGCAGAATAAGAATTCCTACCAACTTTCTGGGAGGCAGGCATCATGGCAAAGGCTCTCTGACACATCAGACAGGGTTCACATCATGTGCTCAGCTTGACCATTTTGTTGTGGCATGTAGGGGGCTGAAGTATAGATTACAATGCCCTCCCCCTGGAGCAATGCATCGAATGCTTTGGATTTGAATTCTCCTCCAAAGTCTGACATCCATCCTTTCACTTTGGCAGAGAACTGAGTCTTCGTCATCTTTAGGAAGTGGCAGGCTGCTTGCAGTGCAAGGTCTTTGGATTGTAGGGTAGTAACCCAGGCAGAACCTGAGTAATCATCAACGAAGACCATAGCATACTTGTAACGCCCATAGGAAAGGGTAGGGAACAACTTAAGGTCACAATGGACCAGCTCAAATGGAGCTAAGGATGGTTTCCTATTGCTAGGACCAAAGGTTTGGTTGGGCAGTTTGCCCATAGCACAACCAGGACAGATACTATCCATTTTAGGGATTTCAAAGTCTTCTGGGAAGTTATGCATGTGCTTGCGTGCATGTTTTAGACAATCCTTGAAAGGATGTCCAAAATGGCGATGGACAATATCATATGTGAGATTGCCTAGGTGCATGGAATGTCCCTTATCTAGCAGTAAAGCTTCAACAGTATACATATTGTGGCCATGAAGGCCAGGGATAAAGGAGGCAAGAATGCCGCCATCACCATAAGTGACATCAAGGTGCTTCACATCTCCCTTAATTCAAGCACCTGCTTGCATTAGTTGGCCAAGGGAAATGAGTTTTACACCACTGTTGGGCAAATGTCCGACATTGAATAGCTGGAATAGTCTATCCTTGTTGCTGTTGGGTTGCCTCCAATGAATGATAACCTTGCCAATCCCAATAATGTGAATCATACCAGCCACAGTGTTTACTGGGATCTGTGCTTTTCCCTTGAGTTCAAGGTAATCCACGAAGTCAGATCGCTCAGGGGTAAAGTGGGTTGATGCCCCAGAATCCAAAATCCATAGGTTCTTGGCCTCATGCTCATGTCTATGCTTACATCCACATCCCCCTTGATAGCTCTCATTATTTGAGGCCATACAAAGTGGTAGGAGAGTGGGAAAAGCGACACAAACCTCAGAAAAGCAGTATTTCTGACATTTAGTAAGGTTTGTTGAAGCGAATTAGGTTCGGAACACCACGAATGGGTCGGGGAGATCCAGGGGAGTCTATCGAACCCACTTTTATGAAAGTTTGTCACCAAAGACTTGGTAGAAAAAGGTGAAAAACCACTTTTTTGGGTATTTTTGGGCAAAAGTGGTAGGATTCATAAAGGTTCGTAAGGTTCATAACTGTCTAGCTTGACAGCCAGAGTGTTAAAATGGGCGCTAGACCCATGCAAACCTCGATCCGAGTCGACAAACCTAGGTTCATAGCCCAAATACTGTGTTTTTAGGGGTTTTCTCCCACAAATGCATTATTTCTGGCTCGAACAGGGTGAATTGAAGCAAGTACATCAAAGGACATTCAATTGCTCATGCCTAGATACAGTAGATTCATGTGTGTCTACTGATCTCGAGTCTGAAGTGAATGTATCTAACTCATTACATGCCACTGCTAGGTTTGTAATAGGTTCGTCGAGGTTCGTAATTAAATTAGTGAACCCATTTAGGTTTTTAGACTCAAAAGGCGAAGCCAAACGATCAACCAGAGGTGGTGAGTATGACATCAGATCATTCCAGAGAGATTGCACATACAAAAAATTGATGCCATCCATAGCTTCTTCTCCCTCTGAGCCATACAAGTCAACAATGTCTTCTTTGTCAGGAAGCTCCACTAAGAAAGCTATGACTGGTCCAATGGGCTCATCATCATCGTTGTACTCGTCATCCCAACTTGCAGCTGGGGCAGAGTGGATTTCCTTCCTCTTGCTAGTGTGCTTGCGCTTAGTGAAAGGTCAGGGGGTTTCTGTGGTGATAAAGGAAGAGGTGGCGGTGGCATCTGCAAGGGTGGTATCAAGCTTTCTGATTGACTCAGAAGTGGGCTGAATGCCCAACCTATGTGCCAGGCTAAAGGCCTGGGGGATGCAAGGGTTGAAAGCAGGACCACCTGTCCCTTGATAGTGAGAAGCTGGCTGATTTGCCAGCAGATGAGGGTCAATGGTAGCAGGGGGGGCATCGGCAGACATATGGATAACTGGAGCTTGCTCCAGCCAGGTTGAGGAGGCGATCTCAGCAACGTGGGCAGTGTCTTTCTTCTTTTGCTTACAGCGCTTCTTCTTTTCCTTGTCAGTGGTAGGAGGGGCAGAAGCCCCAGCCACTGGCTGCTGCTATCCTGAAGTGGATGGCTGCTGCTACTGTTGGAAAGAGGGCACCTTGCCCTGCTCATTGCACTTGATAGCACTGATCTTATTTGCCTGGTGGCCCTTCCCCTGACTCTGAGACCCTTTGTCTCCCAGCTATGCTTCAATGCAGCACCTATCTCTGCAACTGATGGATCCTTTGGCTTGTTGGTCGTGGAGTTGACCTGGGAGGTGAGATTCTGGATCGCAAAACTCTGAGTTGGTGAGATGCGGAATGGGGTTGGAGTTGGCAGGAATGGTGTGGGCAAAGATCTTCTTGAAGATGACATAGGCAGATGAGATTGTTTGCTTGTTGTACTCATCGGCGAGAGCATTGTAGAGCTTCTTGGCAGTGGTATGGACCTCAAACTTGGCCTTGATGGCCGGTGAGACATGGGACAAGATAGTTCCAACACAGACATCATCGGCATTGTGCCATTTGAGATAGTTTTGGACCAGAGTCTGGTCCTTGTTGTCTGTTGGTGCCATAGGAGCATAGGAAGAGAGCTCAATTGCCCAGAAGACCTGCTGGGCCTTCAAATAGGTTCTAATCTGGGACCACCAACCCTTGAAGTTGGCACCAGTGAAGATGGGGAGCGAGATGGAGGCTTTGGGTGCAGACATTGTTTCAAGTTCTAAGAATGAAACTTTGTCAGTAAAGCCAACTGACATAGGTTCACCCTCTTGGGGTGAGATCTACTCCATCTACCCTTTCGGACTAACAGAGGTTCTCATTCTTTGAGATGATCCAGTGCATCGACCAACTGTTAAGTCAGGACGCTAACCGGAGCTCATAACCTGTTGAACTTGCACTGTTCCAGGTGACACGTATTAGGTGTCAAGCCTGTACTTAGGCTCATAGCAGCAAGAATCATAGAATCTATGCTGGGGCAACAACTCTACCATACCAGGTAACCATGTACTCACTGGGGGTGAGGACTGGGCTTGGGGGCTTTGTCTGGTGATGGTGGTTTGAGGTAAAGAAGTCGTTATTCAAGTGGAGTTGTAACTCTACACTTTATACTAAGTACACTACTTATTAAATAAGCCTTTCTCATGTACTGAATATACACTACTCAGGCTATAGATAAGTGTCCTATAGTTAATTGCTTTCAACACCTACCCCCAGCTGACAAAACTAACCCACCCAACACATGGCCAGTGACCACCACACCCAAACCTGAAAAGAACACATGACAACACGATAACCCACTCAACTTCCATCATAAAAACACCCAACCCCATCGCAAACCATCTCCTCCCAAAGCTCCTCACCTGCATACTCATGGCTGTGACTAAACCAGGGAAAACCTCAACCCTCACCTGTCTGCCAGAAATGCCAGGTGAGCCTGTGTGAACACACAACAACCAACAACTTATGATCCCACAGACACTCATCCACCCAGTAAATGAGTGCACTGCTTGATCTCTGGCAACAAATTTGAGATGCTGGACATCCAGGACCAAGACACACCAATGAACTCTCCCCCCCAGAAGGAAGATGATACTCCCTCACATCCCACAGTCATTCCACAAAGCCTCACCCCCACCATCAACCACGACGACCCCCATACAGATATCCTGACCCCAACTAGACATCTACATATCCCACCCCCACCCACACCCCCAATGACCCTGCACACTCCCCCAACACCCACCACCACATCATGCACTGTCAGGCCACTGTCACCCACACCTGTTAAGTACAGGTCTGTCGGGGACTGGGCAGCGAACTCTGGAGCGCCAGAGTTGGTCGGAGGGGGTAGGGACTTTGGCTTCACCTTATGTGGTGCGCCCTTGTCCAGTTCCGTTGTCCCTAATTTATGAGGGGAGTGGAGCGGAGGTATGAAGTGACCAGAGGTCAGAGGAGAGTCGTCAAGACTCAAGCAAGAGAACTCGTTGACAAGCTCAATGACGGAGGAGAGAGCAGAGGACAGAACTAAGTTGATATTTGAACTGAGGGGCTAAGACATATTACAGCGGGTTTATATACGGAGGTCAAAGTCTGAATGTAGTAAAGTCAGGGTCAGAGCGACGGAGGAAACAGAGTACCGCTGCTGTGCCGGTCAGTCGCACAGCCGGAGCTGTGTGCCTTACCCTGAGCACCACAGTGATGGAATGGAGACTAACTACGAAGAGAACAAAGGGAAACATAACATAACATACATGAACGCAAGAAGTAAAGTGGACATGGAGTAGCGGAGGACATATGGAGCAGAAGAGCAGAGATGATATACACGGAGGAGCGGAGGGGACTTAGCGAGAATTTGGGATATGACAGTATCCCCCTCTTAGGCCTGAACCTCTGAAGGCCAAAGCGATGGCTAGGTCCGTCCATGTGGTAAGTGAAAATGTGACGGGGTGGGTAAGTGACATAAGGGTGCGTGCAGAGTGGACGGCAAAGCGTCGTCTAAGCGATTGTGGAGCGGAGTCAGAAATTGCCGACGGAGGCCATATAAGGCGGGGGTTGCGCGCTTCGACTCTCTAACTTTCTCCCCATGTCTTCTAATCCCAATGACATCACCAACATCCGCACGTGGGCTGACGCGTGTCTTGCAGAGGACAACAACAATGATGACGAGGTGTTCGAGGCAAAGGTGCGGAAGGAAGAGGAGTGCCAACAGGCAGAAGAGGAGGCGCGAAAGCACGAGGAAGAGGTGCGTAAGTGTCAGGAGGAGGAAGAGCGGGCGTGGCATGAGGCGGAAGAGGCCAAGTGTCGCAAACGCGAGGAGGAGGAAGCCGCGAGGCATCATGCGGAGAAGGTCACGGTGGAGCAGCGCGTGAAGGAGAAGGTGTCAGAGGCGACAGACGCGGATGCGGGGGTGAGTGTGTCAACCCAGGGTAGGAGAAGGGAGCTAACCACCCAACAGGACGAGCAGACGCCGCCGGTCAGGCCGCCCAAGCCCCGCCAAAAGGGCAAGGGGAAGGAGAAGGCGGCTAAGCCGCGGATCAACCACACGCCGGATGCATGTTACCAGTGCCGCCGCCTCAATATTGAGCGTGTGCTGGCGCCGGGAAGGAAGGCATCATCATGCATGGCATGCATCGGTATCAAGCAGCGATGCAAGCAGCCGATGGATGAAGACAACGAGGTCGAGGTCGTGGAGAGGCCGGCACCGAGGAAGTGGAAGGCGGGCCCAGAGGCGACAGGGTCGAAGAAGAAGGTGAGGACAGAGACGGAGGATGAGCGACTCATGGACGGGCTGTGGACGGAGCTTACCAGCGCGATGATGGAAGTCGCCGAGGCCGTCCGGGACCTGGTCCAGGTCCAGTACCGAGACACGAGGAAGCGGGAGGAAGAAGCAGCGCATCACCAGCGCAACCAGGAAAACCAGCGCATGCAGCTGCAGAACATCATGCAGGCTGTGTGCAACCTGGGGTACGAGGGGGAGGTATTGGCAATGCGGCAGAAGATGAAGAACCGCATGTCCAAGGGGACACAGGTGGAGGTGGTGGAGTCAGAGGAGTCGGAGGAAAAGGTGGAGGTCCAGACAGAGGAGAAAGGGACCAAGGCGGAGAAGAGTGGCGCCGGAGATGAGGCGGACACCGAAGGAGAGGACATAGAGATGGGTGGGCAGTAAGGCCCTAAGTACATTGTATTAGTAGTTTTTCTTTGTGTAATGTTTTCTTTTCTTTTCTAATGTGATTTGATCAATTGAAAATGAGACGGAGTAAAACGGAGAAAAGGAAATATAGCAGAGTTTTTGTACGGAGATTTTGTTGAAACTACTAAATGGAGGAAACTGAGATGGAGAGAAATCTATGTAAGCGGAGGAAAACAGAATCAATGTATATGGGGACCAGGCTTATCTGGATACCAGAGATGGAACTCTGCAACAAGTTCTGATGCGTGATCTAATTCCGTCGCGAGTAACCAGGAGGTTTCTTCATCGGTACCTTCATAGCCGGACCAATGGACTAGGTAGAGGATCTTGCAAGTCTTTTGCCGATGGTCTATCTTGGAGTCGAGGATCTCGGAGATCTCGTACTCGGGTTCGCCATCAACCTCAACCAGAGGGGGCGGAGGTTGGACGCGATTGGGGATACTATTGGGGACCGAAGGTTCAAGTTGCAAGATGTGAAAGACCGGGTGAACGGACTTCATAGAGTCAGGTAGGCAGAGCGTGAAGGAGACGGAGCCAGCTTGCGCGATGATCGGATACAGACCTAAATTCTTCTCGGAGAGCTTTTTAGATGGACGAGTCGAATTAAAATACTTTGCTTTGACGAAGACCAGATCTCCAACTTTAAAGTCAGGGGCCGGAGATTGTTTCGCATCAGTGGGTCCTTGGTATCGCTTCTGTGCTGTGGCTATTTCTTCACGGAGGAATTCATGGAGAGAGTCGAGGTCGACCGAGTATTCTCTGGCGCGGGCAGAAGTGAGATCGCGTTCAGGGTGGACAGAGATGTTGGGGTGATAACCCTTGTTAGCGAAGAATGGAGAGACGCCAGTAGTTGCATTCGGAGCATTGTTGTAGGTGAACTCCACGAGGGGCAGGAGTTCAGCCCAGTTGTTCTGCTGATAGTTGCAATAAATGCGGAGGTACTGTTCCAGCATCTGGTTCATCTGCTCAGTCTGTTCGTCACCCTCAGGGTGATACCCAGAGGTAAAGTGAAGGCGAATATCAAGTGCTTTGCCAAGAGAACGGAAGAAATGAGATACGAACTTGAAACCTCGGTCGGAGGTGATATGGGATGGTACTCTGTGCTTCGAGAACACATGGAGTAAGAATAGCTTGGCCAACTCCAGGGAAGTCACCTTGTCATCCATCGGGATGAAGATGCATTGTTTGGATAGGCGATCCACGACGACGAGGATGGCGGTGTGACCGGAGGAGCCTGGAAGTTGCTCAATGAAATCCATAGATATGGAATTTCATGGCTTCTTGGGGATTGGGAGCTGTTTAAGAAGCCTGTAGGGCTTGTGCCTCGGAACTTTCGCACGAGTGCAGGCTGTACAAGAGGATATGTACTCTTTGACGAAGGTACGGATGCCTGGCCAGGTGTATTCGCGGCGGATTAGTTCCAGAGTGCGGTTTTGACCGAAATGACCAGAGAGGGGATGATCATGCTTGAAGCAGAGAACGCGGAGACGGAGGTTGTCGATGTCGGGCACATACATGCGGCCATCAAGACAGAGGTAACCATCTGTGTCTACAGTCCAGCGAGAAGTGGAGGGAGTGTCAGGAACGGGGTTGGAAGATGGGTCAGGAGATCCGGTCATGTGGATCGTGGCAAGAGGGTCGGATGGGAGAGCGGAGAGGATATCGCTGTGGAGTTTCTCAAGGTCGAAGAGCGTACTTGCACGGAGGATGGGGAATGCAAGGTATGTAGCTCGTAAGGATGCAGCGAGTTGCTCTTGGGTGAAAACGGGGCAGAAATTATGCAGATTGACTTGAGCGTAGTCCTTATCCCCCTCTTTGGGATAGATGTCCCAGCGTCTAGTGAGGGCATCAGGTTTAGTGCCAAGTTGGCCGGGGCGGAAATGGACAATCATGTTGAATTGGGAGAGGAACTCCGACCAGTGGGCTTGCTGGCGGGGCAGGAGTTTAGTGGTGGCAAAGTACTCAAGGTTTTTATGGTCGGTGACCACATCAACCAGAGTCACGGAGCCTTCGAGGTAATGCCGCCAGGTGCGAAATGCTTCGTGGATAGCTAACAACTCCTTGTCGTGGGTGTCGTAGTTGAGCTCTGGGGAGGTCAACGTCCAAGAGTAGTAGGCGACGGGGTGGACTTCCACATTGGGGCACTTCATGGAAAGAATGCCTGCAATAGCATAGTCGGAGGCATCGGTTTCTACAATAATCGGAGCGTCAGGAGCCCAATGCATAAGAATAGAAGCGGAAGTGAAAGCGGTTTTCAGCGCCTGGAAAGCGGAGTGGCAGGCATTCGCGAATTGCCAAGGGACACCCTTACGGGTGAGGCGGGTAAGTGGAACGACGATTTTGGAGTAATTGTGGATAAACTGCCTATAGAAATTAGCAAATCCAAGGAAGAATTGGACGTCCTTGACCTTCCGAGGTTCAGGCCAGTCGAGGATCGACTGCACCTTATCCGGGGACATGGCGGAGAACTTCCTTAACATGCTCCTTATGGGTGGCCATGTTTTTGGAGAAGATGAGAATGTTGTTGAGGTACACAATAACACTAACGTCTAAAAGATCAGCAAAGACAGTGTTAATAAACCGCTGGAACACCGCTGGGGCGTTTGTAAGACCGAACAGCATGACAAGCCATTCGTAGAAACCATACTGCGTGCGGAAGGCAGTTTTCCATTTGTCACCCTCAGCGATACGGACCAGATGGTATGCATGGTGGAGGTCGATTTTGGAGTACACCTTGGTGCGGCTTGGGGTATCGAGGAGGTCAGAAATGCAGGGAAGTGGGTAGCGGTCTTTCTTGGTGATCTTGTTGAGTCCTTGAAAGTCGACGCAAAGGTGGAGAGAACCATCCTTCTTGCGGACGAAGAGGACCGGAGCGGCATGTGCGGAGGAGGTGGGTCGAATAAATCCTATGGAGAGATGCTTGTCTAGGAAGGCACGGAGAGACTCAAGTTCGGAAGGAGAGAGAGAGTAGGTGGTGCTGAGTGGAGGAGAGGTACCTTCTTCAAAATCGATCTTGAGATCATGTTTGTGGTGAGGGGGCAGAGTATCTGCCTGTCGTTTGCTAAACACATCGGAGAACTCATGATATTCCGATGGAACATGAGAGAGATTAATCTGTTCGGGAGGTTCAGTAGCTGCAGCGTGGAGATCACCTTCTCTTGGTCGAATGTGCATGCTGAACTGCACGGAACCTTGTAGGTGACAGGCCAGCGCGAATGCGGGAGCATTGATGAGAGCAATGGGCGGAGCCTTGCGGTCGGAGAAACGCGGCGGATCTGGAGAGGGGACAACCAGAGGCGGAGATGCCTTAGGAGTCAGGGATGAGCTCGGAAGTGCGGGACTGGGCTGTGGAATAGAATGGAAAGAGATACTGCTTGTGACCCAGTCAATCAACAGATTGTAGCAGGTAAGCCAGTTGTGTCCAAGGATCAAAGCGCAGGAGCCATCCAGCGGGGTGACATAGAACGTCATCGGGGTGATATCACCAGTTTCGAAGAGGATGGAGAGGTCGATAGCTTGAGTGATGGTGGAATTTGACATGCCATCGAAGAGATGGAGCATAAGCGGAGGGACAGTGTAGGTGGAAAGATTGTTCTTATTCACAAAAGTGGTGTCTATGAAACAGTTGGAGGAGCCAGAGTCTACTAACGCGGGAAAAGGACGGAGATCATATGATACTAGAGAGATGGAGGGCATAAGGGATCGGGGATCTGAGAGAGTGGACGCATTGAGACAGAGCTCCTTGGTTGCACATTCAGAGTCAACGCGACCATCCGGCTGTGCAGAGCCACAGAGGTCGCACTCTATTTTTTTGCCTCAGAGGAGGCTTCCGGTTTAGCTTCTGGAGTTGTCTTGGCAGCGCGCATTTTGGATGCCTTTGACATCAATTGCGGGCAATCCTTAGCTATGTGGCCGCCTTGACCACAGAACATGCAGAGTTTATTGTTGAAGTGGTGTTTGCGTTCGGCAGCAGTCAGCTTGCCATCTTTGCCGAGCTTCAAAGAGAGGTCGGGCTTAGGAGGAGAGTTGGAGGTACCAGAGGTACCAGGAGCGGGGGAAGTGGTGGCGGACTTGCCCTTGGAGCTGTTGCTCTTTGAGCCGCCAGGTTTGTCGGACTTGTTATTGGATTTGGCATTGGAGAACTTGTTGCCGGATGGCTTCTGCTGACGGTTAATCTTAGACTTACACTCCCAGTAACGCGCATCGATTGATTGCACAAGATGACAGAGTGCGGCAAGCGTTGCGGGCTTGCTGACGTGGGAGATTTCGTCCTTGATTGTGACGGAGAGCATCTTCTCCGTAGCCACGGACTTGCAAAGTGATCCTATTGAACTCCACAACATACTTGTTGATACGCTGCATGTCCTTCATTGCGAGGTTGTTGAGCTGGTGCTCGGCATCTCCGACGGGGTCGTGAGGACCAAAATTGGTTTGCAACTCGAGCACAAAGTCCCTGTAATGGTCCATCCAGCGAGGACGGAGTTGAGGGTCCTCCGCGTTGAGGAGGTCAGGTTCGAACCATTCTAGGGCCATGCCCTTGAGGTAAGACTGTGCAAATGTGACTTTGGCGCGGTCCATCCTAAAGGCCCTAGGCTGGTCTTGAAAGTTCAGCTTGCACTGAACCAGGAACGTATGGAGTTTCCAAGGCTCCGTGCTGTCGAACTGGTCAGGCTCGCGAACCTTGGTCCGCTGGCTTCTGGACTCGGCGGGACAGCGATTGGCACGCAACAGTCTGCAGATGGCATCAGCCAAATTGGTGAGCACGTCCTGCGGGACTGGAACATTTTTGTCTTCGTCTTCATCGCTGTCGTGTCCGTCGCCAGGGTCAGGGTCATCATCGGGTCCTGGGGGACCACCGGTGGGATAGTCATCGTCATCGTCATCTGGCAGGTTGAGTTCATTCAGGTTAAACCCATCGGAATCATGGTCTGACAGTTCATTGTCATGTGGAGGAGGACGATGACGCCGTGGTGTGTTGAACCCGCCAGGTAGGGGCTGTTCGGTGTGGGAGCTGTCTGTTTCTTCGCCTTCGTCGATGACTTCTTCAATGCGAGTGCCTGGGGTTGGAGACCTCAGTTGGTGTGGTGCCTGTGATGCGGAAGCAAAAGTCCGATGGGTGGAGAAACCGCAGAACTCATTGATGACAGCTGGTCCGCAACGTGAACTGGCAAAAAATGATAATGGGTGATATAGTGGGGGAGCAGCCGAAGCGCGCTCATTGTCAGAGGCCTGGTGCATTCGCAATCGGAATCACGTTTGCATGGTATGTGTGGCCATGAGTGATTGTCGATTGTTGGAGGGAAGGGATGAGAACTCGGACAAGCGTGAGTTCGAATATACTGTTAAGTATGGGTCTGTCGGGGACTGGGCAGCGAACTCTGGAGCGCCGGAGTTGGTCAGAGGGGGTAGGGACTTTGGCTTCACCTTATGTGGTGTGCCCTTGTCCAGTTCCATTGTCCCTAATTTACAAGGGGAGCGGAGCAGAGGTACAGAGTGACCAGAGGTCAGAGGAGAGTCGTCAAGACTCAAGTGAGAGAACTCGTTGATGAGCTCAATGACGGAGGAGAGAGCAGAGGACGGAACTAAGTTGATATTTGAACTGAGGGGCTAAGACATATTACAGCAGGTTTATATACGGAGGTCAAAGTCCGAATGTAGTAAAGTCAGGGTCAGAGCGATGGAGGAAACAGAGTACTGCTGCTGTGCCAGTCAGTCGCATAGCCGGAGCTGTGCGCCTTACCCTGAGCACTGCAGTGATGGAATGGAGACTAACTACGAAGAGAACAAAGGGAAATGTAACATAACATACATGAACACAAGAAGTAAAGCGGACACGGAGTAGCAGAGGACATATGGAGCAGAAGAGCGGAGATGATATACATGGAGGAGCGGAGGGGACTTAGCGAGAATTTGGGATATGACAACACCCCCAAATCCCTGATCACCCTCAGAGATCACCTTGCTGCAGGAGCTAGCATCAGAGCACTGCTCACCCAACCCCCAGCAACACAAAACACCACCAATGTGGCATTTCCGGTACACACCAACCCCCCACCCCGGAACTTCCCCACCATTCACCTGGCACACTCCGCCCAACTCTTTGACAACATTGACGAACACACAGCGCAAATATGGAGCTTCCACAATGATCCCCACAAATGCCTCATCCAAATCTATAACTATAATCCAGCCATGGCAACAACCAGAGAAAGGCAGATCAAAACTGCCACAATAAAAATGGTGGTAGATGGGATCCACAATGTATTATGCCACAACACCCAGGACAATCAGCCAGTGTCAAAGATCTTCCCCCCAACTCCAGCCAACAATGCAACCATCACCCCCATCACCTTCCTCTTACACAATATCCATAGCACAGTAGTGGACCACTTTTTCAGAATTCATGTCTGGGCCACCCTCAACATCACCTTTGATGTATGGAACTTCTCTACCCTGTTTTCCACCTATCTCTTTCCCCTCGACAGCTTTGCGACAGATGACAAAAATGTGGTCACTGAAGTAATCTGACGAACATGGAATTCTTTAAATGCAAAAGAACAAATCACAAGCATTTTTGCAGTGGACCCAGACTGACCCCTGCCAGAAAATCCAAGCAACTACTACAGGCACCTCGCCATGAACTTCGAAAAGCCAACAATGTCGCTGTGCATGGAATGACTAGATATGAGAGTAACAGGAAACATCCCTACCCTGTGCTTCAATGTCTTTGCAAACATCCCCACCGACTACCCACATATCTGGGTGATGATGAAATATACCCTCGAGAACCAGAGATATGTCAACCCTTTTATCAGAGTGGGGATTCTTGGACAGACAAAACAATGCCCCATCTGCCACTGCATGACTCACCCTCATGGGCTATGCCCCTTCCCTAAGATCAAAGGCTGGCTTGGGCCACAGATCAACCCCCCGAAGATGGAGACAGCTAAAGGGGGACGTAAACAGAAAGATCATGCACCACACACTTAACCGCTGGATAGTGCTACAAACCAGAGTGACTCCTACTCCATACATACAAGAACATGTACATATGATGTAACATCTATCCCCATATATAACCCCACCCTTCCAATAAATGCCCCTCCCAAGAAAAACAATGAGCACTCTAAAAACAACCCCAGCAAAATGAATGTGGGAACTGTATAGACAGTAATCGCAAAAACCAAAATCAGATGAGGAGATAATCTGCAGGACTTTACCTCCCAATACCTCACCAACACTCTGCCCACATTTACTAACTGCACGTGAAACAGGAAAGCAGAGTGAGCCCTGCAAAAAGCGAAGGCCTATTGAGGCCAAGGACTGCCATGTCAGAGATGAAGTCAGACAAACGGCAGGAAGATAGGTCTGTAACTATCCATCATTAAACCCTGACATAAACCCCCCCCCAAGAAGCTGGGACATGCCCTCCTCACCCACTTAGCGATTGGGCAGTGGGACTGAGTAGAACCAATTTCTATGCAGATAAATTCATTTACCCCCCCCCCCCCACAGTTGTTACTTTTCCCAGTCATGGTTCAAGCCTCTCCCTGAGTGGATGGAGGGATCACAGAGCCACCAGGATCCCACCAAATAACACCCAGGGAGCAATGATAGGTGGATGGTCCGAACAGGCCACAGGCACACCAGCCATAATTAACACCCAGGCACCACTAGCCCCTCCACACACAACCCAAAACACACCCCCTGATGAACTCCACTTGCCACTGACCCAACCAAATCAAGCAACAAGGGAAACCAGAGATCCAACCACAACCACCCCCCTGTGATGCCAACAACAAAACACTGCTCGAGAGCAAACATCATGCTTGCAACACTTAACATCAATGGCTGCATGCACACCACAGCCCAAACAAACAGGTGAATATCAAAATGGACAGACGTGCACAGAACACTACGCCAAAAACAGATAAGCGTCCTTTGCCTATAAGAAACACACCTCAAACCCAACCACATTGATGACATCAAAATGCTCTTCAGAAAGCACCTCACACTACACAACTTGTTACAAGTAAGCATGATTCCAGTGGTTCTGAAGGTTCCGGAATCTCAGAAATGTTGGAACACTTTACTACTCTTCCATATGAATGGAAATCAGAAGATGAACTCCCCCTAGAATGCTATTGGACCCTGTTCCCCAAGGACTATGCTCCATATGGTCATATGGAGATCCCTGTGCTCGAATCACCCTGTTCTTCCTTTGTTCCACTTTTGTAACTTATATCATGTGTCTCTAGGGCCACTTTTGTCATGGATCTCCACTTCTCCTTCCATCCTCCTTTTGATGGTAGTGTTATCCCATTCTGTCCATTGATTCATGAGGCCATTGTAGTATACCATGTGCTCCGTTCCATTACCTTTCCATTCTGAGATGGTTCCAAGCTGTATAAATACTTAGTAGTTGTCTTGTATGTTCAGTAGCTAGATCTGTGCAATTATACACAGTGTTTAGTCTTACTCCTGCCTGAGTCTTGAGTCTTAGCAGAGAACTCCTTTGAATCTATAGGATGTTGTGTCGCCTTTGAGGACACACTAGGGACTAGATGTTGCGCAAGCATAACACAACTCAGCACACCCAACAAACCTGAGTGCAATGGCCAGAGTCACCATTATAACAAACAACAAACACCTCCACCCAGAACTCACCACTGCAACAGAAGTTATCCCAGGTAGGGCGATCCTATTAACAATCACATGGCCTAACGAATCAACATTAAAAATCCTCAATATATATGCTCCAAACATGTCAAGAGACCACTCCCCTTTCTGGGCCCTGATATAATGTAAGCTCACCAACCAAAACACACAGTTAATTGATGCCCTCCTAGATGACTTCAATCTCACAGAAGACTCCTTAGACAGATCCCCACCGAAAGCAGACAATAACACAGCAATAACGGCCCTCCATGATTTCAGAAACTCCTTCCAAATACATGGTGCCTGGTGCAGCAACTACCCCAACAAATGTGCCTTCACGTTTATAAGCAACACCTACTCCACATCAAGGCTTGACCAAATCTACACACACAACACCCTAGACTGACACCTTACCGACTGGGAAATGACCAACACCATCATACCATCTGACCACAAAATGGTCACAGTACGTATCACCTCCCCACCCTATTATACATAGGCCCAGGGCGGTGGACAATGCCACTCAATGTCCTCACAAATAAAGACGTCATGAAAGAAATCACAAAAATAGATAGAACACTCCAGGCCGACCTGGAATCCAACACAATAACCAACACCCAACCCCAATGATGATGGGCAGAGTTCAAACGACATGTCACAAAGGTGCTAAAGAAGGCCAGGAAATGACAGACCACCAAAATGAACAACAAAGTCACCCACATTACAAAAGATATATATCATCTAAAACAATACTCAGATCTTGACACAAACCAAGAACACCGCTCAAACATCACCCTTCTCCATCATGAACTACAACACCTGAATCTGAAACTTAACAAGACAGCATGAGCGAAAGCACAAGCCACCTGATTCGAGAAAGATGAGCAACTAACAAAATACTGGCTCCAGATCCATAAAACACGCAAACCATGCAATCTCATCCAGGCTCTACATGACCCCCAAACAAATTGCCTCATCACATCATCCACCAGCATGGCAGGGATCACATGAAAATACCTTGAACAACTACAAACACAAGATCTCCTCTCAAGTGACAATCCAATCTGACAACTCGTGGTGAACAACATTCTCAGCCAAATCCCCACAGAACAGAAACTAATGAATCCCAACACAGACTTACACAACCCCATAATGACAGCACAAGTTGCCACTGCACTAAAACTCTCAAAGAATGGCATGGCAATGGGACTTGATGGCCTCCCATATAAACTCTGGAAAACACTCCACAATGCATACCTTGCCCTTGCCAAAACCCAACAATCCTCTTTTGATATCCTATGATGTCTAACAATAGTATACAACAACATCCAAGAATACAGCACCGACGAGACCACCAACTTTGCTGTCAGCTGGATGTGCCCCCTATATAAAAAGAAAGACTGAATCAAAATAGAGAACTACTGTCTGATCACCCTGCTCAACATGGACTACAAGATCATGACCAAGGCACTAGCAAACCAGCTCACAACACACACCTGCCACCTCATCCACCCCGACCAAGCAGGCTTTGTACCAACCAGGTCCATCTTTGACCCAATCTGCCTTGCCGAAACCATAAGTGCCTACACAGACTACATGGAAGAAAACAGAGCTATAGTAGCCCTAGACCAAGAAAAGGCATATGACAAAGTACATCACACATATATACTACACATACTAGAGACACTCCAGATCCCACCAATATTTATAAACATGGTAAAAGCCCTCTACCAGAACGCAACAACATCAATAATCCTAAATGGAGTCCAAAGTAAATCATACAAAGTAACAAGAGGTGTGAGACAAGGTGACCTCCTCTCGTGCCTACTTTTTGACCTCGCAATAGAACCACTGGCAGCATCCATCAGAAACTCCCCCCACTTAAGAGGATACGAGATTCCAAATATGCAGCGCATGATGAAAATCAACCTATACGCTGACGACACAACAGTATACCTGTCCCACACTGATAGCTACATGGATCTAGACAACATACTAACCCTTTGGTGCACAGCATCTGGCACCAAGTTCAATCACAAAAAAACAGAAGTAATCCCAATCAGAACAGAAGCACACCGAATGCACATTGTAACATCATGCCAGATACACCCCAACGACCCTTCTTTGCCACCGGACATCCAAATAGCAGAAGATGGCCAATCAATGAGAATACTCAGAGCATGGATAGGCAATAACACATCACTAGCCCAGCCCTGGTCAATGATCATAGATAAAATAGATCAAAACCTAGACCACTGGAATACCACCCATCTGACTCTAGATGCCAAACAACTAATAATCCAAATGATCATAGGGGGAATGACCCAATTCCTGACCAAAGCCCAAGGTATGCCCTACACCATACAAATTGCACTAGAAAAATCAATAAAAACTTTCCTCTTCAATGGCACCACAACCCCACCTGGCTTCTGCCTCAACCACCTAACCAAACCAAGATATCAAGGAGATATAAACCTCCTAGACCTCACCATGAGAAACAAAGCAATCGAACTAACCTGGCTGAAAACCTACATTGACAGATCCGCCGCTCGACCCACATGGGCCTTTGCTTTCAACATGATAATAAACAGCATCAACAACACAGGCATTAGCCCTGAGACATACACATGTTCCTAACAATCATCCACCCAACCGGTTGTAAAAGACTCCCAGGAAGTAAGCAAATCCCAAGACTGCTAGTGACCCTACTAAAAACAGTGAAAGCCCAGAACCTCACTTTTGCACCAAGGAAACTCTTCAAGGAACTTAAATGACAGCTATCAGCCTGGCATCATGTAGGCATTCCCCCAGAACACTACAATTAACAACAAACAAAATGCCTCCAACTCAATCATCGATCAAAGTATGTATATGTATGTGATCTGATGAAAATATGCTGCCACCTAAATGATGCAAACACAGACCACCAACCACACTGTGACTGCCCATGCCAAAAATGCAACCACAACCAGCAAAAAGGATGCAGAAACCCCCACCATTGTGCACAACAAGCTAAAGACATTACTGGCCTATTGGATGACATCTTCAACCTCTACCACCACCCCAAAAAAGATGGCTTCTCACTCACCCACCGCCACAAAGAGAAAAACCATGCAGCCATTATCGCACACAGCGACAAAATTCTCTTTGATCTCACCCTTACAACATGAAACTCCCTCGACGAGTGCTTTTACATCCTAGTGCCCAACCCAACCAACATATGTGAACTGGCCTATCGTCTTCACCACCCCCACCAAGAAAGAGGACAACAAATAGACCCGATCCTGATATATATAGACAGATCCTGCCTAAGAAATGGCAAACTGAATGCTGCCTGCAGAAGCAGGATATGGATTGCCTCAAACCACCCCAACAACAGAGCAATCCAAGTCCCAGGACCCCACCAATCAAATCAAACAGGTGAAATTGCTGCAATTGTGGTCACTCTACAGCTAATGGACCCTACCCATCCAGCAACGATCATCTCAGATTCCAGGTATGCTATTGATGGCCTAACAAAACACCTCAGCCACTGGGAAGACATAGGCTGGACGAACATCAGTAATGCCAATTGGTTCCAGACTGCCACTTACCACCTCTGCCAATGAGTCACATCCACCACTTTCAAATGGGTCAAAGGCCACACAGACAACACTGGCAATGAACAAGCCGACCATCTAGCAAACAAAGGCACATGCAAAGAGACCCCTGACAACATTGACATATCAGTCCCCCCACACTTTACCCTCCCCAGCATCAAAGCCACTACCATCACGCAAAAAACCGCCTATAAAGCCATCCTTGCAAACAGGCCACAAGCTGACTACCCCAGAGTGGCCCTCATCAACCTCAACATCACACGACATGCCATAAGGGACCTAACAAACCACCTGGAGACAGACACTACCCTATGGAACAATCTATGCCACCCAGATATCAGATGCCTCATACAACAATTTCTATACAAAGCCATGACTGGTGCCCTACAAATTGGACACTACTGGCAAAACATCCCCAACTACAAACACTGAGCCCTTTGCACCCACTGCGCACCGAACAATCATGAGGAAGAATCCCTGGAACACATACTTACACAATGCCTCCACTCAACAACCCATCTCATATGGGACCTCATCAAACAAAAATGGCTGGATAATTCACAAAACTGGTGAACCCCCACATTGTGTTACAAGTAAGTGCAGTTCCGGAGGTTCTGAAGGTTCTGGAACCTATTCCTGCAGTTCCAACACTTTCGAGATACCTTTCTGTGGTTCTGAAGGTTCCGAAATCATGGAACCATCGGAACACTCTACCACTCTTCTACCAGAATGGAAGCCTGAGAATGGACTCCCTCTAGAATGCTATTGAACTCTATTCCCCAAAGATTACGCTCCATATGGTCATATGGGGATCCCTACTCTTGACTTGCCTTGTTCCTCTTTTGCTCATCTTTTGTAACTCATGCCATGCATCCCCAGACTTGCTTTTGTCATGGACCTCTGCTCCTCCTTCCAATCTCCTTCATATGGTAGTGTCACCCCATTCTGTCCATTGATCCACGAGGCCATTGTAGTATACCATGTGTTCTGACCCATCACCTTCCCATTCTGAGATGGTTTCAAACTGTATAAATACTTAGTAGTTGACTTGTATGTTCTGCAGCTAGATCTGCACAATTATATGCAGTGTTTAGTCTCATCCTGCCTGAGTCTCGAGTCTCAGCAGAGAACCCCCTTGGATCTACAGGACTTTGTGTCACCTTTGAGGATACACTGAGACTAGGCGTTGTGCAAGCATAACACATCGGCCACATTCTGGAATGCAGCAACATCCAACCCCAAACACCAACCACAAAAGCAGCACCCACCCCCCAGCACAGACTAGCACATCTCCAAAGAATCCTCATATCAGAGTCCACCTACCTCATATGATCTTTATGATGCAAGAGAGTCATAGAAGGCCACCAACACTCTACACAAGAAATCACTTGGAAATGGCTGCAACAAATCAATATCCAACTTGACATTGATCGCAGACTAGCCCACTCATACAGGAAACCCAACACCCCCTCGAAAGTCAAACACATCTGGTCACAAATCATAGACGATCCAACCAGCCTATCAAAAACCTGGCTGACAGACCTTGAGGTTTTAGTGGGTATCAGCCTTCCCAGGCCCCCTGCCACCAGGGACACCAGGTAGGCCACCAAGTCCCACACTCCCTACTCATGTAGGGCATGCATAAAAGCATTTTTCCTTGAACTGGCCAGGTCTCCCAGCCGCCTTAGTGTATTATGTAGGACTAGCTCTGTTAGTTACTACATAATAAAATCACTTGTCCAAAAAAAAAAAAGATATTATTGGATAGCAACCGACAAGCTAGCTCTACATAATACACTAAGGTGGTTGTTTGCAAACTGACTGGTCCAAGGAAAAATGCTTTTACACATGCCCTGCTTTGCAGGGGTGTGCAACTCTGGGTCTGGTGAACTAATACCCACTAAAACCTCAAGGGATTTGTGTCACCCACTTTGGTGGAAGGTATGCATCTTTGTCAATGATGGTGGACCATATGTGTTTGACTTTGAATGCATTCATTTTCATGATTTGATGTGGTGACCATTTTTTGCTTGGGGTTCTTGTGGGTTGAGATTGTAGGGCTGAGGATCCGCCTGTGTTCCTTTTGATTGTTGGTTGGTTGTTGGTTTAGCCTAATATTGGTTCGAGTTGTGGTGCCTTGGGTGTTTGCTCATTTTGCGTGGGCTCGGGTAGGTGAGCTTGTCTTGGGGGGCAGCTGGTAGCAGGACGTGATCATTTTTCGCCCATCCTTGCCCACCTTTAGCGTGGGAAAACTTGCCCATGGTGGTGGTACGAGTTCAAGGAGCCCCTAAGCGAGTATTTTCGTTCGATAGCTAGTACCGGACTGATCGCTCAGGCACAGGAGTCTATCTACGTCTCATACACAACTTGAACACAGTCGATCCAAGGCACTGGCATCATTCTACGAGGAAATTCGGCAGTCAAATACTCAAAATTCTCGGCTACAGTGTTCATATGTCACGTTTCTTCGGGGAATCCCATGACCACTATAAATCGAATCGATATGATCAGCATCACAGCAGGCGGACGGAACCGTGAACACTGACGAATACTGGTACCAACGCGGACAATTTGGCACTGTCAAAAAATGCACAATTTAGTCACATAGAACATTGGGGGCGCTCGATCGATAGCCGTATAAACGCTCACCTCGAAATCGTCCCCATAAAGAACGACGCAATCGCCATGCACCAACGTCATAGAGATCTCGGGGACGGAGTTTTTATTCTTGTCTTTGGTCGCTTTATTCTTTTTACGGCCATGTCCAGCCTCCGGTTTGGCGCCTTCGTGATGTGCCTCCTCCGTTCCAGAACCAGTACGTGGGGCACTAAAGTTAGGTATAGCAACCTCACCAGCACCCGAACTGCAAGATTGGTTCTGAAGTGCAGTATCCATGGTAGCCATGGCTTCGTCCACATGCTCGGAAACGATCGGCGATTCAATCGTTTCGTGCACGGAAATGAAAGATGGTCCACCACCTTCATGCTCTACCAGGGAAAAAAACTCTGCAAGAGCTTCAAGAGGCGGAGATTCCGGCCGAGCCGCGTCTTCGGCTCGTTGCTTGCCTTTACCTTTGTCTACTTGGGTAAGCATCGATTCCTTGTATCCACCCTTGGGAGTCAACCTCAAAGTTACTTCAGCTCCCAGGCAATGGATGACGACCGGGGATTCACTTGCGCAAAACACACTTCCCTGTTTTTGGTCGACATGAGAAAGACGAACTGCCTGCAGAGTACGTTGTATAACCAACCCTCTTGGATCCCGGGCTGACCCACGCCTGCATGCGCACCGTTCCAAATCGAGGCATGTCCATCTCTGCGTACCGGTGGACGAAGTCGCAGAGGGTATAGTAGGCGACACGGACGCTGTGAGGCGTACCACCCGGTACTGTTGCGCCTGATCCATCACTCGGATGTTCCAGCCGAGTCGCGTGGACAAAGTAAGGGCCTTGTCCCAAATGTCAGGCAAAGGTACGCAAAGATACATATGCCCGACACTTACTAACTGCGTTTTCCTTGCGTAACAATACCTCGTCTTGAATTCTCTCGAGCAAATTGGTGGCGTCTCTCTGAAGATGTCTTTGATTTCCCGTAAATACGTGGCACAATAACACTCCGTCGTTGATGTTGTAAGTCCAAGACTGCATATCATCGTCCCAGGTTATATCTTCGGGAACCACGGTTGAAGGGATTTGGTCTGTAGGCTTGATAGTGGTGCTACACTGATAAGGGTCACGGAGACTTGACAAAGAGTCGACTTTTCCCTTCGTAATACGTTTCCCCCGCGTAGTCTTGAGCGAGTCATTAGTCACCATGTACGTAAAGACACAAGGGCACTTACTGCGCACACAGTACTTCGACATATTTGATGACGAAAGTGCTCTTGCACGTTAATCAAGCCACACGACCTACAAAACCATCCGCGCGGAAA
This sequence comes from Austroboletus niveus, assembly GCA_038090255.1. Taxonomy (NCBI): domain Eukaryota; kingdom Fungi; phylum Basidiomycota; class Agaricomycetes; order Boletales; family Boletaceae; genus Austroboletus; species Austroboletus niveus. The sequence goes on from JBBPMJ010000067.1 coordinate 75,291, forward strand.
CGACTCGCTCGGATGGAAATCTGCGAGGAAATCCAGCGGTATGAAGCTGCTTGTTGTGAAATAATTTGGAGGCGGGTCATTTGTCTGATCCGCCTGTGGCACCTCTGTTGGATCAACCCACCAGGGATGCAACAGATCCCTGGCGATAACAAATGGCGTAGAATCCACCATATCCGACGAGATAGCCGGACCGCAGTCAAAGAGTCCCTCTTCGCCTCCTGGAACCCACTGAAGGGTGACACTCCACGAAACTCGCCCCTTTGTGATGCCATCAGAAGAGACATTATACTGGATCACTGAATGCTGCGAGTATCTTGTTAATGGTGGCCATGGAGAGATATCTATGACTCACATGTATTTCAGACACGCAAAAAAGACCCAGGCTCAAGTATGCATACTCTGGGGAAAGGCTCAGTATAAGCTCCGAATGATGTGGTAGCCACACCAGTAAAGGAATTAAGTTGCCCTGACAGTCTAGCAAAGTCTCTACTTCGGGGGGTTTGTTGACAGGAATATGCGAACGAGAGGAAGTCATATGATCAAGGGGGAGTTCGTCCAGAACAAGGTGTGAGTTAGGCGGTGGCGAATCTTTCAAAGGAGTAAGTGGACTCGGGGGATCTCCCAGGGCGACAATGACTGGCGATATAGGAACATCTTGTGGTGAACCATGGAGCAAATCAACATTCGGCTCGTAGACCCCATGGAGTACACCTCTTTGTTCTTGTGGTACGCCATCCAAAGGTAGCATGCTAAACATTGGCGGGGGGGTAGACATTGCCATCTGAGTCGGCAGAAGAGGCGGTGAACAGCGTTGGTCGCCCGAGAAAGATTCCTCCGCCATATGAACATCACAATAAAGGGTATTTTCTGGTAAAGGAGCCACATGTTCAGAGGAGTAAGGATGGGTATGGGTATCAGAAACCTCAATGCCTAGCTCAGCAACACACCCGGCCTCGAGTCCCGAATCATGACAAGAAAAATCCCACGGCCTTGGACAAAAATACTGGTTTACTAAGAAGCAACCAATGATGAAGATGAGCGCTTACAGGTCAAAGGTTAGCGTAGTAGGATTTATCCAACGACCTTGGTGATAATTGGTATCTAGTAAGAGTACTGGGATATCGGACTGAAAGTAAGAGAACCCGATGGGCGCTTTCGCAAGCTCGGGGAACACTGTCAGGAACCCATTAAGCGACTACAAACGATGACATCAGTCTATCATGTCCTAGAACACGGGTTCGCGTTAACCTCACGTTGGTCCAGATGCGTGGAACCCGAGGGTTAGAATAGATGCGTTCTTGAGCTCCCTGTCCTCCGGAGGATGCTTGTTCCCGTTCGCGTCTGTTTTTCACAAACGTCCATTTCAAAGCGCTCTGTTCTCCCACCGGTTCCACCACAGCAATAGATGGCGCTAGCAAGAACTCCTTGGTATCGACATCCATATCCTGGCACGTTGAGGCTGTATGACGACGCGCCCTTTTTCTGCACCCCGAGGTCGATTCGGCCGGTGCCACTTTTCGCGGTGGATTAGGCTCGAGTCCAGAACTCCACGCCCGTTTCCGCCCAGAAGTAATAGACAAGGGCGCTATTGTTGATGCTGTCTTCCCCGAGCGCGATCCACGTGCTGTAGACTTGTCTTTATGAGAGTGGGAAGAAGGCAAAGAGTCTAAACCCTCCGGACTCTCGAGTCCAGGACTTTGCGTCTGCTTTTGCCTAGAAACAATCGACAAGGGCGCTGTTGTCAATGACGCCTTCCGCGAGCGCGACTGGGAGGAGGGCAGAGTCTTCGAGTTTGTCGCCAACGACGGTTTCTTTACCTTGGGGGGAGGAAGCCTCTGGTAACCTTCCCGGAGCGCACGACAGGGCGAGTTATCCTCCCGGCTCTTGCGACAGAGCAAGCAAGCGGGTCGTGCGCGGGAGCAGGCTTTTCGACGATGTCTGCATCCGGAGCAGGGGAACGGAACGACCAAAACTGTCTCCGTAGAGCCGTCTTCTTGTTTTTCGTCGAGCTCGAAAATCGCCTGGGTTTCGATGGCCTCGTGGTATGATTGGGGGTCTGGAAGCTTGGCTGGACGCCGAACAGCAGACACGACTTGCGGCGTTGATGTCCAATTCTGAACAAAAGCCGGAATTTCAGTAACATCCGGTTCGGGGTCGCAGTCCGCGTCTGACTTGCATTGGCTGGCTCGAGCGAGCATTTCTGTGGTACGTAGCGGTTAGACGAAATACAAAACAAATAAGCCCCAACTTTGAGAACGTGTACACATCTCGTCAGCGACAACTTGCGAAGAGCTCCAGGCGCGGAGCCCACAAGAACATCACGGGATACATTCACATCAATAATGGTCATAACCATCAGACACACACGAGTCAAGGAATCCGGGTGTGACTGGGTAACCAAAAAGAATTAAGTAAGCGTCAAGTCTCTCAATCAACTACGTCACACAAACTTTCATGTTCACCATCAGACTTGCACTGCGGTCCAAAATCTCACGGCTACCGCTTAGGCTGCGAAACGGTCGTGCAGTCGTAGCTCTTCCATGTCGTTCTGAGCACAATGCCCTTCCTTCTCCTGGGCCTGAACTTGGCCGGCGACTGGGAAATGCGCGCGGTTACGCGTCCCAGCCGCCTCCTGGAGGTGTGGGTGGTATGCCAAATTTGCTTTTCCAGCAACCTCGGCAAAAAGGAGAGACATTGAAGGAATACGTGAGTTTTATTGAATAGATGTATGGCCCTTCATTTCTGATTTCCATTGCAGAGCGTTGATCTCACGGAAATGGCACGTAACGGGAAGCTGGATCCTACCATTGGGCGAGATGAAGGTAAATCAATTCTCTTCGCACACTTGTCCCTGATACCAACCTGTGCTAGAAATTCGCAGAACAATTCAAAGTGAGTTCTTGCGTGTAGTGTTCTTCATGTGTTTGACGTTTGAAGTTTTGTCTCGGAGAACTAAATCCAACCCGGTCGTATGTGCATTGTCCTGTCTCGTGCTTGCTTGATCATGTCATTCCCATAGCTCATTGGGCCACCTGGGGTGGGAAAGACGGCGATTCTTGAGGGTCTCGCAAGTCGTATAGTAGCCAAGGAAGTACCAGAGGTGCGCCGCCCGTGACCTAGTATCGCGTACGTATCATTCACATGTACCTCAAGTCACTACAAGATAAGAGAGTACTGTCCTTGGACCTTTCCGCTATCATGGCAGGCTCCGGAATTAGGGGTCAGTTCGAGGAAAAATTCAAGGCGCTCATCCGAGATATAGAGGACGAGGTGAGCAATTTATTCACATTTGTCCTGGAGTAATTCATGGCACGCATAGCTAGGCTGGTGGTATCATTTGTTTCATTGACGAAGTTCGTAAGTATGGTCCTTGTATGCGTCTCCCCCATCGTGTTAATGAATTGCCCGATACCCATTAGATACATTGTTCAATCTTGGAAAGGCAGAGGGCAGCATAGATGCAGGGCAGATGATCAAACCTGCTCTTGCACGTGGATTGCAACTCGTCGGGGCCACCACACGTCAGTTTTTTTTTTCTGTTTGGCTGGTGCTTTCGTAAACATTTTTTTTCGTAGCCGACGAGTATAGGAAAACAATTGGCAAAGACGCGGCTCTTGAGCGGAGATTCCAACCGGTTCAAATTCAAGAACCAACTGTAGAGGCTACGATCTCGATCCTGCGGGGTTTGAAACCCAAATATGAGGTGCACCATGGTGTCGAAATAGCGGATAGCGCACTAGTGACTGGTATGGCTTGGGTTGATTTGCTTGTACCATTCACCAACTATACTCCACTAGCCGCGGTGTATGGTGCGCGGTATATATCGGATCGGTACCTCCCTGACAAGGCGATTGATCTCGTGGATGAAGCTGCATCTGCATTGCGGCTTGCCCAGGAGTCCAAGCCCGATGAGCTTGAAGCTCTTGATCGAGAGATTGTGACACTGCAGATCGAGCTTGAAAGTCTTAAGAACGAAATTGACGTTTTCAGTGTCGAAAGGCGGACGAAGCTCGAAGACGACCTTCGCCTAAAACGAGAGCAGGCCCAGGAGTTGACTGCCATATGGCAGAACGGTTTGTATTTCAAAATCTATTGAGTCTTCTGACATTACTTACAATACTGTGACAGAACGCGCACGACTCGACCGTATCAAAGATCTGAAGAAGCGCCTTGAAGATGCAAAACACGAGCTCGAGGTCGCACAGCGGCAGGGCCAGTTTGAAAGAGCATCCCAACTTCGTTTCGGTATTATACCAGATTTGGAACGGCAACTTCCCAAAGACGGTGAAATACAGGAGAACGTGGAGACACCCCTAGCCATGCTTCATGAAAGAGTGACAAGTAACGACATATCGCGCGTTGTTGCGAAAGCAACTGGAATTCCTGTCCAAAATCTCCTGCGAGGCGAACGCGAAAAACTAGTCCATGTCAGTTGCTTCTTGCTCCTTTGCAATTACCGCAGTAACGTGTGATGCGGCTAGATGGAAGACGTACTAAAGCAACGCGTGGTTGGACAAGATCATGTTATATCTGCTATCAGTGATGCGGTCCGAATCTCGCGGGCAGGTTTGCAAGCACCTAATCGACCGGTAGCTTCGTTCTTGTTCCTTGGGCCCACGGGAGTTGGCAAAGTTCCTTTTTTTCAATTGGTCTTTTCAGAATATGCTCTGAACTGAAGTTTTAGACTGAGCTCTGCAAAGCGCTTGCAGCATTTCTGTTCAACGATGAGCAACGTGGACTGTATGATCGCTTTTCTTTCGACGACGGATTATGTTCTGATTATTCTTTATCCAGTATAAATGTAAACATGTCGGAGGTAAGTATACTCTATGGGTGAAGTTCGAGGAGAAATAACGAACATTTATAGTACCATGATCGACACACTATATCCCGTCTGATTGGTGCTGCGCCCGGCTATGTTGGATTTGAGGAAGGAGGCGAGCATTTCCACCGCCATATGTAGATCCTGTTGTTGCTTAACTATACGATGTAGGTCAATTGACAGAAGCGGTTCGAAGAAAGCCTTATGGTACGTTCAGGATCTCGAACTCTGGAATCACCGAATTTTGATTGTTTTGGTAGCTGTCATCCTTTTGGATGAACTCGAGAAGGCTCACAAGGTTTGGATATGCTTGGAATTTGACTGTTGTATTACTTATACGATTTATAGGACGTGACAATGATCCTTCTTCAGATTCTGGATGAAGGCAGCCTTACTGACAGCCAGGGACGCAAAGTGGACTTCAAGGTTTGTCATGCACCTGATGCGCCTATTGATGACACCCATGAGAAATGATCAATCAGAACACAATCATATGTCTAACGAGTAATCTCGGCAGTGATATACTCGCCGACACTTCTTCATGCGACGCCAATGGTATCGTCACCAACTCTGCCAAAGCTGAAGTCATGGAACGGACCTCCGAGTACTTCCCTCCGGAGCTTCTAAACCGCCTCGACGTGATACTCGTTTTCAACAAGCTGTCGCGAAGCGCCATGTTGGATGTTGTGGCGCTACGACTGAAAGATGCCGCTGCGCGGTTAAAGGGTAGACGGATCACGCTTGACGTTGACGAGGCTGCGCGGGAATGGTTGGTGAGCAAGGGCTACTCGGAGGTGTACGGTGCGCGCGCAATCGCTCGGGTGGTGCGCACGGAGGTGTTGTTCCCGCTCGCACAAAAGCTGTTACGAGGCACGATACGGTGAGCAGCCCCGGGTCGATCTGAACATGCATTGTGAACGTTTACGATGTGCATAGGGACGGCGACGTTGTGCGCATTGGCGTAACGGCTGACGGGGAAGCCTTGGATATCCCGGATATCCATCCTGCTGATTCGGAGGAGAGCGTGTCGCCGCGTTTTGACGCTACAACGGCTGCATGAACACCAGGAAGTTTGAGCATGTGGATCGAGCGACGACATTCGTATTTCCTGCAGATCGATCTCATCATATGCGTAACGCATTTTTGCTTTGGCGTGTATTCTCGCTCACTAGCAATACTCAAAGAGTTGCTCTCGAGCCAAACTTGGCTTAAAGCTTATGTAGTAAGCGGTCGTCTCGACAGTAATTCGGGGAATCTGCCAGGAGGGCAATCGCGGGCCGGTTATCGCACATGCTCAGAATGGGTTCGTCAAATCCCTCGAATGTCTAGAACAAACATGCTAGCCCCCTCCTCCCTCATTATATCTAACTATGCGCATGAAACAGCCCTCGTCCACACATTCTCGTTCTACACGCCCGTTTTCTTATTATGTGGTCCTTTGACCATCGCCTCATGATTGCCATGCGATCTGAGAATGCGCGTCATCTAGACGGGTCCCACATCTTCTCCAACTGGTCGGGGAACACACCGTCGGTGATGCGCCTGAGCTCCCACAGTTTTCGTGGTCGTCGACGGATGGAGACAGTCGTAACCTGAAAGTGTTATCTTCAAACCTCGTGCATTGACATGACAAGCTCACTAGGTAATTGGCGTGTCGCCGACACTATCAGAGAAAAGCTAGATGCGGACGGCAAATTTGACAGGGCTTCGTTCCTGCGGCCAGCCCTCCCTGCTGCGACTCGACTTCTTCCCATATGCCAATTCCCCCGTCTCTGGCATATCCCTGCAATGTCCGGCGCACCTCCATGCACGCCACATCTGATCGTTCCCCAAGGCCTCATCTCACCTGCTCGCTTCGGTTACACTATCTTTGCGAGGGTGCGACAAGGCAAGTACTTGTGCGTGATCATTTGGTGTGGTTCTTCCTCCTCACAAGAATATAGTCAACTGTCAACACTTTGTTGAATCCATCAAGTATATATGGGTCTCGCAACACCAAAAAGACGAGGACTATTTGCAAACGCGCGACTGAACATTATTTTTCGGGAACGAGACTAACCTGGAGACTAAGGGCATATTATTAATTAACCTTGTTTCATATCTGCCATAAGTCGCATCCGCCCGCGAAGTTACTCAATCATACCTGCATATCCGTTACACCAGCTTCCATCCAGCGCAGACATCCTAGTATGCGCCGTCTCTGCCGTTTCCAGCGCAGCGACTCGGGGACCAACCTGAGTGACCAGGTAGGGCCAGGCCATGGCCACTCTGCCCACACCGAAACTGTTAACATGTATAGAATTCTCGAATGTTCGATGCCTCAAGGCCTGACATCATGCTGTGGCTGTTTTTCGCCTCATTGCCCTGTGCACACTGCCTTCTTGCCTCTTTATATCCAATGGTCCTTCCAGGAACCTTTGTTTATTCCTCCCTGACCTCTACTTTCATAAAGTTGTTCACCTCTTACGGCTAAGATGTTCTTTGCCAAGTTCTGTAGATTGTTCCGAATCCATGTGGAAGGACATGTGCCCCTGCCCACTGCCACATCATCTGCGCCTACTCTTCAAGACTCGTCCATCGCCCATCCGTCTGCTTATCGTCAAATCGCTGATGGCGCTGAGACGGTGTTACCTGTTATAAAAGCAGGCGCTGGCATGGTCCCTATTGCCGGTAGTTACATCAGTTGCGCGATTGACGTATTCCTAAGTATTCTCGAGTCTTACGACGTAAGTCACGTCCTCTAGGATTACTATCGTTTAAAACCTCCGTCACGTACGGAGATTCAAGCTAAACAAGGAATACCTACTATTGCTCAAGGGCAAGTTGAGCGAGTTGTGCCAAAAAATAAGGGATATATCCAGTTCAGACGACGTTCAGGCGCAGCAACTGCTCAAGTGTGCTTCTCCTAGCAATCATGAATGAAGTACTGACACTATTGCATACTAGTTCGCTCGACAGGATGGTCGTCAAGTTAGAAATCATTACGAATCAGCGCATGCTCGCAGCATCTTCTGTTTCCCAAGAAATTCAGTATCATCACCCTTACTCTATTGGCATACCAGGTTATTCCATGTTTGAAGATCTCGTCGCTGACTCACGCTATCACTTTAGACCACGTCTCAGATGCCGGTGAGGAATGACGCCGAGAAAATGTTTGCGATGCTCTCGGCCGGGCTAATATATCGAAAACTCCTCGCCCATGGCAACAACGCAAACGAGACATATTCAGACGGACGTCATTGCGCTCGTCGATGCAACAGGATGCGAACATCCACTACACCTTCTTTATGCGCAGAGTTTTGACGTGCGTCACCATACTATAAGTGGATGCCTCCTAGCAATCCAACCTGTGGTTCCAGCAACTCAACAACATGGTCCCCGGTATCCCCCTGGACAAGCGTGCGAATGTGCGTGGGAACGATATACAAACGAATTTCGTTCAAAGGGACCAATATGATTTTGCGATCACAAAAACGAACGGTGAAGGTGTCGTCGAACTAACAAAAGAAAGTGATGCTTGGTCCATTTTACATCCAGGTGCGAAAATCATGATAAGGGTTATCGTGCAAGAGCCTGTCAGGACAATCGTTGAGACACACGAGTGCTCATGTGGAATAACAAACTCATGTAGTAACGACACTTGGCAAGTGTACGCATTTAACTATCTAATATAATCTAACAATGCATTGAAAGTCCTTCCTGCGGAGAAGTACACAAAAAAAGACGACTGCTTTCACGGAAAGAATACAATTGGCTTTTCAGGAGGACAAAGCTATTCGTCATTACGTTGTGAAGCCAAAGGTGGTGTATATACGCAGGCCACGGCTTAAATTACACCAGATTTGTGCTGACGTCTAATTACATTCTTCCGTATATAGGTTATATCGGTGGATTAATCGATAGTCTCCAGTCCTCTCATACATCGTGTTCTGGCGTCGTTCTTTCGTCATTCACTCACCCTCTCTGGCTTGTCTCTCCCCTCCAGCGAGTGCGTGTTCTGGCGTATCAGCATCGCTCACCTTCTATGACGTGTCTCTTCCCTCCAGTTGGTGCGTGTTCTGGCATATCGGGCTTTCGTCATTCGCTCACCCTCTCCGACCTGTCTTTTCCCTCCAGCGGGTGCGTGTTCTGTCGTATTGGGCTTTCGTCATTTGTTCACTCTCTGGCCTGTCTTTTCCCTCCAGCGAGTGTGTGTTCTGTCGTATCGAGTTTTCGTCATTCGCTTATCTCTCTGACCTGTCTCTTCCCTGTAGTCAGTGAGTGTTCTGGAATAACATGTTTTCGTTATTTACTCACCGTCTCTGACCTGTTTCTTCCCTCCAGTCAGTGCATGTTCTTGCGTAACTTGTCTTCGTCATTCGCTCGATTTTCAGTTGTTTAAATGTGTCTGTCCTGTGCCTATATACGAACTGCCAATTCCCCGCTGTTTTGTCTTCTAGAATCTATGGTATAATTTATTTTGCTGTCATCCTGGGATCTCCGAGCCAGCAAGGACAATGTACGTATTCGTGATTGTTGTGGGTCTCGATGACTGGCCGAAATATTTTGATTTGTGTTAGGTGTGTTATTATGACTGGCGAAGCAAATCCAATTCTAAGTTTGTTGGTTTATCATCACACGAAAGAAGATTATCTGAGAATGGAGATGTGGATCATTTGTGCTATTTAATTTTTGAGGCTGTTTAGTGCGCATTCCAAACAATTCACGATGAATTTGTATTTGAAATATTACGGTTCTGGGCGCGTCAATGCGTGCTTGCACCCTCGCCGTTGTCGTCATGGATGTTGTGACTCGTGAGCCTTCCTACGAGCACTCTGTTGCGTCGCCAGACAACAGTCGCCCTCGCCCCGTCGTTGTCACCTTGACGTTGTTGCCTTGAGGAACCATCACGTTACGGATTTGTTTGTCTGAGGTACCTCCTACGAACCATCAACCATCTCGTTGTCGTTATTCCTGTTCCGGGTGTGCTGGTGCGTATGGGCCGCGTCCTCGAATCGTCGTTGGGGAGAGAAGTATTGAGGCGCCATCAAGTTTGTTCGTCTGCGTGGGCCATATCAGAGGCAAGTAGCAGCTCGCGGGCTCTTGTTACTGTCGTTGTGCTCACTTGGTTGTCGTCCACAGACGTTGGCCAACTGGATGTTGGGGTAATAAGTATCGCCGGTGGTGTTATACTGCCAGTGCCGCCGAGTGTGGTATCAGGCAGGTCAAGGAGGTGGTGGTGTTGGAAAGGAAGGGTGCGGGAGCGATGAGATGTGAAGATGTCGCACAGGCAAGTGACACTGGCGATTCCCAACGAACGACAGGACGTACATTCGATGCAGAGGTGGTCGCGGGGGTAGACGAGCAGGCTGCGATCTCGGCAGAGATATTGTCATCTGGGACCCCGCCTGGTGAGGAATGGGGCGGCGTCGACGCTGGGCGGGTCGGAGGTGACGTAGGTTGAGGTGGCTCCGGTGGTTGTGGCGGTTGGGATTGCTGACCGGGAGGTGGTGAGTAGACGGTGCTCCCGCATAGCGCAGCGTATACTGAAGAGTTGACGTTGCTTATCTGTCGCTGGCGATACAGCTGCTGGGCCTGCCAGGGCGTGAGTGATGAGTCAAGGGGCGGTTGTCGTCTGGAACCTATTCAACGGGTAACCACAAATCTTCTATAGTAGACATGTCGGATCGTGCTTGTTCGACATAGTGATTTCAGTCGGGCCGGACTCGTAGGATAAATTCTGGGTCGAATCGGTCCGAGCGAACGATTCCACAGTGTAGTCGCAATGCGTTGCACCCATTAAACGGCCCGAACGTGTGCCGGGTGTGACTGCGCGAGAGAACATCGCTTTGCACACAGTTACTGACGGGTCTGAAACTGTTGAAGCCATAGGACTGCAGTGGATGCGAACTAAAAGTTAAATGTCATGTGACAGCAACTCTCCAGCCTCCAACATGCCTAAACGCGCAAGGATCCAGAGCGATGCCGAAGATGACACTGCAAGCGATTCTGTGCAAGTTTCATCAGACGCGTCATATCGCGAGCCATCCAAGCCGCGAAACAAAAAGACCCGTCAGACGCGTAACGGCGGGCCAGGGACGTCAAAACGTGCATCAGCGACGACGCCCACGCGTGTCCAACACGACGTAGGAACACATTCCGGTCCATGTGACACGCACCCAACATCCTGGCACGTCGTTGCAGCTGGTGTGACCATCGACGCCATCCGGGCGTCTTTGTTACGTTGGTATGACAAAGTACACGACGTTCGAGGGATGCCGTGGCGGAAAAGGTTTGATGCATCGCTGAGTGAGGCAGAGAGAGGACAGCGTGCGTACGAGGTACGTTTTCTTCCAGCGGATGATTGTTTTTCCATTCTAACGATGTGTGTTATCCGTGATTAGGTGTGGGTGTCCGAAGTCATGCTTCAACAGACCCAAGTAGCGACGGTAATACCTTACTATAACAAATGGATGACCAGGTAAGCTCGGTTCCTCTTGCTTTTTATCAAGTATCGTCCCGACTTTTTCCTTCGTTCAGGTTTTCAACTCTCCGAGAACTAGCTGCTTCGGACATCGATACCGTCAATGGCCTATGGAAAGGCCTTGGATATTACTCGCGTGCAGCTCGTTTGCTCAGTGGAGCGCAGATAGCAGTCAGGGAACTCCACGGCCACCTTCCTGACAACGCCAAGGAGATGCAATCCAAGATACCCGGAATCGGTCGGTACAGTGCCGGCGCGATTTGTTCCATTGCTTACAACCAATGTGTTCCTGTCGTCCGTTTTTTATTATTGTAACCTGTCACTCAAGGTTGGACTGATCATTCTTGTCAGCTCGATGGAAATGTCATACGACTGCTCACACGCTTCTTGGCGCTATACGCTCCACCCAAAGCGAAACAGGCACAAGACATTTTATGGGCAGGCGCAGAAGCGTTCGTTGAACGTTCCCAACATCCAGGCGATATCAATCAGGCCCTTATCGAACTTGGTAGTACGGTATGCAAAGTTCGTGATCCTGCATGTGGAAATTGCCCCTTGCAATCCTGGTGTCATGCATACCAAAGAACACAATCTGACTCGGTAAGACACTTACATCAAAGCGTTTGAATCGTCTCAGGCTGTCTCTTGTAGAATCCTTCTAGCGAAGAGGCAGACATCGAGGAACTGTGCAGCCTTTGTGAGCCGCTCCCAGTGGACGATTCGGACGCGGGTCTCGTCACGATCTATCCTATGAAAGTCGAACGCAAAAGAGCACGCGAAGAACTCGATTCGGTCAACGTGATCGAGTGGCGGACTGTGGATGAACGTCAGCGTTTCTTCTTGCTCGTCCGCCGCCCAGAAGGAGGCAAGTATTTCATGCCTCTCTCTTTTAGTATACACGTTACATCTAAACTTATGGATTGAATCGCTTAGGACTCCTCGCGGGACTAGACGAGTTCCCGACAGTGTCCAACATCTCTGCGACTGCAGCCAAAGTAGCAGAAATTCCAAACAGTCTTCTCGAGGACTTACTGGTGGATGCGCCTTGTCGACATCAAAATTCGACGCGACGCGATCTTTGCGAGCAAGAGAATGGCGAGTGCGAAGACGGAGGTGAAGATCAGAGAACACGCATCGTACACGTCAAACCCGCTGGAGAAGTCGTCCACGTGTTCTCACACATTCGGAAAACGTACCGCGTCCAGTGGGTGCTGTTGATGGGCGGAGCCAAGGGGAGCGAGCCTCCCGAACTGCGACCCTCGTTAGGCTCCGGTTCGTCAGCTAAGAGGAAGGGAAGCGAAACCAAGGTGTCGCGGAAACGTAAAGCTGAGAAGCAGTGTTTAGAAGCCTCTGAGGCTGAGGTGGAGACACGATCGGTTACTCCTGTCAGTGCGCGCTGGGTTCCGATGGATCAAGTCGAACATGCAAAGTGAGTGGGCGGGTGACGGTCGAGTTTCTCATGGGAACGACTGACGACGTCTGTAAAGTATCGGAACTGGTGTGGTCAAGGTGTGGAAGCAGGTGCAGAAACTGTGGCGGGGTCCGTCCTCGTCAAAAGGAAAATGAGCGCTGAGCTGATCGTATTGGGAAGATTCGTGGTACCGTGGGTGTCGATGGCATTGTGCAAATCTATGATACAATTAAATTTGGGGTTTCCAAATTCATGCGAAATTCGGTTTCCTGCCGGAGTATGCAGAATCTTGGAGGGCGGAGTGACTGTTGAGCACCTCCGTAGTATACTATATGTGGCATTTAGTTCACACGCCACATTCACAGTATTTCGAGTCCTCAGTCGTTCTAGCACTGTCATTAAGTTATGATCTCCGTCGCTATCTAGCTGCGGTTTCGAAATGCTTTTCATACTAGTGACCACATCCATTCCCTTCTCAACAATGTACATTCATTTTCTTTTCCCGCATTCCTGAAATGTCCGGATCAGGAGGCATAGACAATCCCTGGTCCCATGTTACGTTCGTCATGGGAACTGCCAACTGGCATGCTCCATCTTTTCCCAAAAAAACGAAGACGAACGTCTTGCTGACGAGTTGGGCTATACTGTCTGGGCAGCACAAATACGCAGAGCGTTCAAGTGCTGTGGTCTCTTACAAATTGTTGACGGAACCATCCTGCGACCTACCACTGCCACGGAACAAGCCATATGGGACAAGATGGACATTGCTGCAACCTTGCTGCTTATGCAATCAATTTCCAAGAATCTAGTCAACAAGATTGCCAATTTCGACACCTCGTACGAAGCCTGGACTCTCCTAAGGACCCAGTATAGCCAAGCCCTGTCGTTATATGGGTCCGACGACTCGTGTAACCACTGCCATCAGATGGCGAGGTAACAAAACGCATCGACCATTTCCAGGACGCTGCACGAGATGTGTCCAATGCGTCGCTTGAGCTCCCTGACTGTACACTTGCAGTCATTCTGCTCTCCACACTGCTGTATAACCCTCAGGGTCCAAACTCATGGGATCAATTCGTGCAGAACATGCGTATCGACAAGCAGACTATGCTACCTGCTGTTATTGCAGACTCTGATCCTGGACGAAAAGCATCGTCAGAGCAGCATGACCAATGGACAGCACTGCCACGGATCAAAATACTGCGCTCGCCGCTTTTGAGCGAGCAACTTGCGCTGTTGGAAACAAAGCATGTCTGAACTGCAAGAAGACTGGGCACGAGATTGGAGATTGCCGGGAAAAAGGAGGCGGTAAAGAGGGACAAGGTGCAAAGAGGAAAAAAGGGACACGCCCGCTCATTTACCATTCGCAGCATACGCGTCGCATAATCATTCCTCGGTCGTTTTCTACGTCTGACTGAAATTTGTGTGCTTTACTCATTCATTCGTATAGTCTACTTACCGTACCTGATAGGCTCACTGTCGTTAGTAACAAACACGGCACGTGCACTGGTATGACTCAAGGCTGTTCTTCCAAGCTCGATATCATTTCCTGTTCTCCTCATTTCCTTGTAGGTGCCCAAAGACGACTTGATTATTCTCCAGGTAGACCATTTTATGGGGACGATACGTGTCCGTCGTCAGCCGATGTGTCTCATTCGTAGATCATTCCCGCAGGAATTCCATCATGTTCTGGTTTCCGACGAACCCCGCTGAGCCGTTGACATACGTATACTGCGGTCAGTAACCCGGGGGGAAGTATATTTAGCGCCATGATCACATGTGGGAACACATATATGCAGCTCATCATGTAATTTTTCGTTATCTAGGGCCCCTTCATGTTTTCTTCACAGTGGGACATTCTCCCTCTCTGTTTCGCATCGGTAGTGGTTGTTCTGCGCAAGAGGAACTCCCCACACCGACGTCTTCCCCCTGGTCCACCCCCGGTCGTTATTGGGGAATGTTTGGGGGATTAATACTCAGAATCCTTGGAAGACGTATGCTAAGCGGGGAAAGCAATATGGTTGGTCCCTCCGTCGCTAACATCACCGCCATACTTATGTACGGACTCAGGCGGTATCTTGTACACTCGATTGTTGACACAGGACATTATTGTCATTAATTCTGAAGAGATTGCGCAAGATATCCTCGATCGGCGGTCTCACAATTACTCCAGTCGCCCTGAAAGTCTCTTTTCCATGACTGATTTGTGAGGCAATCTCCTACTCATATTTACGGCACTTGTTAATCCTGGAACAGCATGAGTGTTGGTTTCTTGTCTACATTTTTACCATACGGTGACCGTTGGAGGCTTCACCACCGGTTTTACCATCAAGCGTTTCATTCCACTGCAGGCCGTCCGTTTCGTCTCACTCAGCTGCGCAAAGTGCATGATCTAGTCATGCATCTGGTCTCGACACCTCAAGATTTCCCACAACACCTGGAACTGTGAGATTATTCTATACGAGGTCACTGATCACCATTGACAGACTGAATTCAACAGGATGAGTTCCTCATTGATCATGTCTATCGTGTACGACTGCGATGTCTCAAGATCTCAAGCCTGAATGATCCAAGTCTAGTTCAACTCAGACGAGCCGCGGAAATCCTTCTAGATGTCTTGCAGTCAAAGGTATCTGCTACTTTGGCTACTCTCCCATTCCGTAAGTGTTTTATGTATGTATTTGGTATCTTGCTGCTGATTGACCGTTCTTATTCAGTCAAGACCCTTCCTGAGTGGTTCCCAGGAGTGAGCTTCAAACGCAAGGCTCTGATTTTACAAAGGAGTACCCCAGCGTGGGTAGATGCACCCTTTCAATATGTCAAAAACAATATGGTTCGTGTATCCGCATTTGATTAAGCACAATCGAGGAATAAGCCACATGATCACACTAGGCGGCAGGTACTGCTGCTCCATCGATGGTCTCTGATGCTTTACTAAGGATCCAAGACAGGGCAGTAACAGACACAGAAGCAGCTTATCTTGAGAGAGTCGAAAGAAGCTTGTGCGACTGCATTCATTGGTGAGAGAATTTGTAAAATATAAAGATGACTAAACGATGCACGATTAGCTGCGTCGGAAACAGTACGAATTCGGTTTTGTAGAGGGTTACGAACATTTCATTGATTGCACTGATCTTATAGACCTATTCCACCCTCGTGGTTTTCTTTTTGTTGATGACGCTTTACGCTGACGTGCGAGTAAGCTGAGACTGATTCGGTGATTGGTAAAGACTCCCTCAATGGGAAGACCGGCCTTCGCTCCCCTACGTGGAAGCCATCATATCAAGGAAACATTGACATGGTATCCGGTGGTGCCTCTCGGTAATCAGATTAGTAGACAAACTTTTCATTCAGGCATGCTCCATGAACGATCTGAAAATAGTCGTTCAGAAGGTCAGATTCAGTGCGAAAATTTACAAGCCATATCGCGCGTGTCAACGGCCCCGCAAACCACATGAACGATAAAAGTAGACACCATCCTTGGGCGTGGCAAATAAATCGGACTTGTCATTGTGATGACTCCCTGAGGCTTTTAGCCATAGGCGCCATTTTCATGTCTGAGCATCACACGAAATGTTATCGTATACATTCATTCAAAAAACGTCAAATGTAAGGAAAACAAAAACTGGCCAGCAGCAAAACCATCCCAATCCCGTCGTTATTTGTTATAAACCACTGCGCATGTCCACACCTTTGAATACCACATCAATGTCTTCTTCGCGGTAGCATCCTGTATATGTGATCGGCTCCGATACATAACTGGTGGGTAGAGCTGCACATATGCTCCCAGTAGAACAGTTGGTGGTCTCGTATCGATTCGTCGCAGTATTGCACGTCGCGAGTTGTTTGTTAATACACGTGACCCGATAGTCATGCAGGCAAGGTTCGTCAAGGGACAAATCCAGATACTTATAAAAGAGGTTTAACATCTGAGCTTGCACTGCATTAGCCTTCATTACACTAGTACGAATGTCAGCCTCAGATCACGATTTTGGTAACTACCTTGCTCACCTATTAAAAACTTTCACCGGTTCCCTACGTTGATAACCATTGTGCTCAGCCCTTCAATGGTGGATATCAGCTTCGTCGCTACACGCTAGTAGTAAGTGTCTTGCTCACTCTGTGCATGCGATGTCACCATTTTTGCGACAATCGGTGCGCGGGTAAGGGGCTGTCGCGACAGAGATGAATAGGACGAAAGAAAGTACATAAAAGAGGATAGACTTGAAATTTAACATCTCACAAATGAAGAGCAGAGGGAGAAGGAACTCCACGTTTTGTACTTTCAGTCAGTATGAAGGACACAAATGAGTTGCGGATATTTTCAAGTTGACTGGTCCTGTGAGGTCATCCCTGTTTCATTTCATAAATCAGCGAATGATAGTTTCACGTCTGCACGATCATTAGCAACGGGATGTACTGTGATTTCTGCGAATGCTTGATTTGGGCAGGCTAATGTGGGGGTACCGTCATGGACTTAAGGCTTGGCAGACGATGTCTATGACGCGTCATATAATCTGTGAATGATCATCAAGATGCCTGGAGACAGTTTAAAAAAATATCATTAACTGGCAGGTGATGGGACGAATATAAAGTAGGTACAATAAACAGTAGTACCTGGTGGCGTGCCGTCACGCCAATACCTGAGGGCGCAGTACGATTAGTAATCGACCGGCGATATGCGTGGGATGACGGAGTTCAATCCGAGAGCCGCTTATGGAAGGTCGTGGTCTGGGGGCGAGGCAGCAGCTATTTATTGGGTCTCCGCTATCCCCTTAAATACTATCTAACCAATTTCACATTTCTGAGTAAGATGTTTCGGTTCGGCAGGTCGGCTTGCATCACGTGCGGTCACACCGCTTGCTCGGAGTTCCAACAGCAGGAATAAAACTCATGTTTCGTCTCATCTTGCTCGAAAAATGCTGTGCGATTTCCTCCCCCTCCCGCCGGTGGTTGTTATAATGGATAAAAATGACGTTAAAGTGGGATCAGCGGCAACCTGGAAGCTCAGTGAGTAATTTGCATATCACTTGTTGATGGTCGTGCAGACTTGAAACTCTATCATAGCTGATCTATGGAATGAAATAGGGATGGCCTTGCAGGATCAGTTGACTTGCAATTATCTGCAACTCATGTGCATCGACGCAAAGTATGAAACATGGAAGCTCCTTCTCTGCTCTTCATCTCTGTGAGATGTTTTCTTTCGAGTCCATCCTCTTTTGCGTACTTTCTTTCATCCTGTTCGTCTCTGCTGCGACAGTCCCTTACCCGCGCACCGATTGTCGCAAAAATGGTGACATCGCATGCACAAAGTGAGCAAGACACTTACTACTGGCGTGTAGCGACGAAGCTGACATCCACCATTCAAGGGCCGAGCACAATGGTTATCAACATGGGGAACCGGTGGACACTTTTGAAGAGTGAGCGAGGTCCTTGCCAATGTCGTGATGAGGCTGACACCCGTACTAGTGTAATGCAGGAAAATGCAGTACACGCTCAGACATTAAATCTCTTATATGAGAATATAGATTTTTCCCTCGACGAATCTTGCCCGGATGACTATTGGACCGTGTGTATTAACAAAAAAATCGCGACGTGCAATACTGCGAATCGATACGAGGTCGCCGACTGTCCTGCTGGGTCCATATGTGCAGCTCTACCCACCACCCATAAAGAGCCAACCACAACGACACAATGCTTTCGCGAAGGAGATGTTAAGATGTTATTTGGAGTATTGGGAACACCCAGTGGTTTGAGTTTTCTTTGACAAATGGCGATGAATTTGGGATGGATTTACTGCCGGCCAGTTTTGGTTTTCCTTACTTTTGACGTTCTTTGAATAAATGAACACGATGACTTGTCTGATGTTTTGTGTGACGCTCAAACATGAAAATGGCACATACTGCTAAACTAGTCCAATTTATTCACCACGCTCAAGGATCACGTCGACTTCTATTGTTCACGTGGTTTGTGGGGCCGTTAACACACGCGATATGGCTCATAAAGTTTCGCACTGAATCTCACCTTCTGAACAACTATTTTCAGATTCCTCGTGGAGCATGCCTGAATGAAAATTTTGTCTAGAGTACAGTGAACGCAAAGCACAGATGGAAACCGTGATTAGGTCAAGCCCGTTCGTGCATGTTTGGACGTGGTCGAAACCAGACAGGGGTGCTCGTTGAACCGAGGCCAACGTATGTCATCGACAAGACGGACGAGAGGCAGGTGGCCGGAAAGTTCAGGGACAAGATTTGATCCATTTTGCCCCTCGTTATCCTACGTGATATTGACGTTCACTCGCTAGGCCAGAAGTCGAGGAACCCAACAAGGATGCACTTACGTTTAGCTGAATCTTCAAGGAGATGATCTTGGTGACGAGCAGCGAGAAGCCAATGATACGTGTCGGGAAGGGGACTGTGGCGAAGAAGGCAACACTGGCAATATACTAAACCGAGGTTGAAGCTTTCGATCCTCATCAAGTTGAGCACGGTTTTGGGACACTTCCTGATGCGCACGGGGTACGTCGTCACCCACATGTTTTGGACATGGTGCTCGCTCGTTTGTGTAACCTAAAGGTTGTTTTGTGGCTTCCCCCGCAGGCAGTATCGGGCGCAATCCTGACCATACTTGATTTTGGCGGGCCAATGTGAGGTGTATCATGGACTCGAGGTCAGGTTGCGTTGTTATGTTTGGTCATGTGTGGCATCAAGGCTTGGCAAATGTCAAGATCCTCGGAGACAGGTAAGAGAATTTTTTTACAGTAACCGCCAGGAATGAAACTCATGTTTTTTGTTCTCTTCTATCTGGATGTAACTAGGCATTTGATTTTTTTTTTTGAAATTTCACGTTCGAAATTACTGTGCGATTTCCTCCCCCCCCCCCGGTTGTTATAGTGACGCTAATGTAGACTTTCGTATCAAAAAAGCGAGGTTTTGATGAGAGAGTAACGTGCAGGTGGAGGAATGAATTGACAACGTTTCATCACATGTTGTCGCGATCCTGACATACCAAAGGGTAGTCTGTGCAAAGGGGAGGCTCTTAGGCCATTGAGTCTGTTTGCTGCGCCTGCTAGTCGACCCTCTCTGAAGATCAGGTCCGTTCTATGCCTGTTCTCAGTACGCGCAGTGACAGATACGGAGACGGGATAGGGCGCGGTTTCGAGCCTGCGAGAGCTCTCATCAGGTGGCTATCGCTGCCCCGACCATCGTCCTTCCAAGGCTGTTTAGATGGACTACCACTCACTTCCCAGATAGGGAGTTGGCACTGTAGTAGTACGATGAAGGAGCGCACTGAGTGGGTATGCATGCATACTGTACTAGGCGCGACCCTCCGCAAGAGTGGTCTGCGATGTGTGCCATGACCCAAGTACCTCGTTTACCTGTCTACGAATGCACCAGGTCCAGGAATGCACTTCGGAAGGCCCTTGCGATTGCAGAATCTATCCGTGTACAATTCAGACTCCGGCGAAATTCGGCTTCCTGCCGGAGCGACTCGTTGCCGGGTTTATGCAAACATTGCAAAGCCGCTACCCGGACCATCCCTGTTGGGGACAAAGACTCGAACGCGCTCAAACACACACGAAATAATGAGAAAGAGGCCGAGAAACGACAAGGTCAACCTAAAGTCGCCCTGAGGCTTATACATACTACTCGTACATGTTTGTGCACGTGACTGATCATATAATTGTTTACGTAATTGTCCTGAGAAAGAAGAGCAATAATCTCACCGTTGTAAAAGTCATCCTATTCCGAATTCACGTCGTCAGTGGCGTTATCTAGGGCCTCTAGTCAAACAGTGAGACCTTCACTTGTCACTCGTTTCGAACTGGAAGGATTCATCAAGTACAAAAGACAGTAAGTGAATGCCTATCTACCCTACCATCACGCGTTTTCGTTATACGGCCATGTTCCATGCTACACATTAGGGCACAGATATGTATGGTTTAAGCTCGTCAGTAACCTGTCGGACGAGATGCTAGCAAAGGGACGGGTTATGAGTCTCACGCGTACGGGAATGACCTCGAAAGAGATGCCAAATGCACTCGCAAAAGTACATTGGTGGGTACGTGTCTCGGTTTACGCCAGGTTTCTCCAGCATAACGAAAAATGTCTCTTGTGACAAATATTTAATTATTTTTTCTCACACGGAAGTTGAATCGTGTGCCAGGAACCTCGCAAGACCTGAGGGTTCGGTCCACGTTGAGGCCGGTTACATGGGAAAGTAAATCTCCTGGTTTTTTTTTGGTTACATGCTGCTACTGATCGGTGTATGATCCCGTCGGGCCGCCGATTTCAAGTTGAAGCTGTGGCTGTGGTTCCTCGGGCCGTGGATTTTTCTTTTTCTTGAAAGCAAGCGTCAAGGACGTCATGTAACTCTACATCTGCGCGATCACTGGGTGTTGCCGAAGCCTTGATTTCTTCAGGGCCGTCATCCCACCGAAAATGCAGCATGTGTAGGGTTGTGCTTTTGCGGTGCTATGCGGCCTCAACCAAGCATTCACTTGGTCATGGAACCCATTCCAGGGTTTATTCCACGCATCACGGGAATACAGGTGAGGATTCTGGTCCATGTGTGTTCGTGTCCATTCACCTCATCAGAAATAAATAATTTCATGACTCTTCTCCACCTTTCGACATTCTGTCCCTTTTTTTTCTCCTCACTCTGACGTTTTCTTAGTCTCTTTTCCACGGACAGCGGAAAATACACTTGAAAATCTCATGATGGCACATGACAAACCTTATCAATGTATTTTTATCGAGACAACTGCATCAGAGGCAAGTTGCAAGGGCCCAAACTATCGAACACTCGACTCATCTCTATTCGAAAGCATCCTCTTATCAGCACTCATCATGAGAATATTGGCACGACGCTCAATGTATAAGAGCTGCAGGATCCTTTCTCCATACCCCAGGCTCTCTCCACACCTCGATTCAAAGCTTCTACATCATCACAATGGTCTCCAAATTCGCTCTCCTCACCAACCTCTTGCTCGCCTCTGCAGCTTTGGCTGCCCCTTCCTCTCGTCTTGGCTCTCGCCTCAATCGTCGTCGCGAGAACCGCCAATCTCAACCCCTCAAGCGCGTTGATGGTCCCGCAGGTGCTTC